>VUQH01001819.1:1353-21289 GCA_015106775.1 Etroplus canarensis
GTTCAAAAATGAAAAAAAAAAAAAGGAAAAAGAAAACAATATTTCTATGAAAACAGATGAGTTTTTTCAAATTCATCACAGACAAAGTTTCAAATCTAATGTGATGTGGCATCTGTTTAATCAGAATGATGACACACACAGGCTCAGTGTAGTACAGGTCTAGTCTGGGTCTCAAATTAGCAGCTAACTAAACAGGAGGTCTTTAAACAAAACAAAAGAAGTACACATGGAAATGGGATAAGAAGCATGTGACCTGTTGCTGTACTCTGATGACAGGCGGCTGTGGAAAGGTGCTGACCCGCTTGTTTTACTCAGAGAGGAGCTTTCTGCTGCCGCCATCCAGATGACTGACGCGCACTCATCTGAATGAAAGCATGCAAGACTCGGGCACATCCATCCCAGTGAACAAGGATATATTTACAGCACTCACAGGAGTGTGTGGCGCGTTTTCACGGTCTGACCTTGTGAAGTATGAAAGATGAGGTGTGTACCAAGCTGCCAAAGGTAAATGTCACAACCATTTTAAACTCAGATTTGATATACTTTTCTGACCAGCTATTTTCCTCCCCTTTCTTTTCATGGATTCACAGATGCAGGGGACTGGGCCGGGGTACCTGCATTCTTTGATCAATCTGTTAAGCATGCTGTAGACTCAGTTCAAAGGAGGAAGACTAAAGGTAAAATGACAAGCAAAAACACACACAAAAAGAGACCATATAAGATAAAATGCATAAATACTGCAAAAAATGTAATCTTGCTTATTCCTGCTCTTAGCAGTATGAGAGTATGCCTCGTATTTCTTACACCTTTGTCCCGTTAAAATCCAAAATCTTAATGCTTCAGCTTAGCAAGATGTTTTTGGACAGTTTCATGCTTCCAACTTCGGCCCTTTCCTGTTCCAGCATCATTTTGCCCAAGTGCACAAAGCAAGCTCCATAATGGCATAGCTGGATGAGTTAAGTGTGGGAAAACATGACTGACCAGCAAAGAGCCCAGACCTCAACCCCATCCAACACATCTGGGATGAACTAAAACGAAGACTGTGAGCCAGGCCCTCCTATCCCACATCAGTGTCTGACCTCACAAATGCTCATGAGGACGAATGGGCAAAAATTCCCACAGACACACTTCCAAAATCTGTGTAGAAAGCCTCCCCAGAAGAATGGAAGCTGTTATAAAGGCCGGATCACTTCTAGTTTTTAGGTGAGAAGTTATGGAGAGGGTGACCTCGGTGAGGCAAAACATGGTGGCAAAAGATGTGCAACGTGTTGTGGAGTTGAGCCACTGAGGGCTTTAAAAACAAAACTGGACTGTAAAATCAATTCTGCATTTCGAAAGCTAAAACAGGACTGATTTGTTGTATTTTTCTTTTACCAGCAGTCAACCAGCTGTGTTGCAAACCATCCGCAACCGAGAAAGAGGGGCTTGTGTCACTTGTAAGACAAATGTGTAAACCACTAAACTACAGGGACAGTACTACTATTATTATTATTATTATTATCAATAATAATAATAATTACTGTTGTTTCTTTTGGTCATTTTTTGCAGTTTTCCATAATACAAAAAGCTAAAAATGCTCAGCATTTTGCTATCTCATGGCTAAAAATAACTGGGTGTCCTCACTTACGGTCTAATTTTTTGTCACTATCCCACAGATGTGGGAGAATATGAATGTTTTGACAGAAATACTGTTTTTCATCTGGGGCTGGCAGATCAGCTGCTCCTTCTCCTTCATCTGTTTCCTTCTTTTTCTTATGGTCTCTTAGTCTTTTTTTCACATCACCTTTGATGTCAAACCTTTTCTTGTTTTACCTGTGGCACAGTGAGCGTCTCAGGGGAAACAACATTCAGCACCTCCGTTAGCCCGAGCATCACCTTTTGTTTTTCCTAACCATCATCACTCCTGAGGTCACACTTTGGAAAGGTGTGCCTTTCCTGGCTTCCTCCTCAGACACATTTGTTTCAGTTTCATCAGTCAGATTTTCTCCCGCTTGTTTGCTTCTGTGGTGCAGGCCTTCCTCCTGCAACATGGTCACCGCTTTCTCTGTTTCACCTCGAGGTGAACACGTTTTCTGATGAAGGGAAATGAGGAAGCGTGCAGACCGCTGCAGATTGCCTGTGGATGTAGAACGATTCTGATTCACTAACGCAAAGTGTGGTGGGAACAAAACTGTCCGGTCTGCATGCTGCATGAAGAACATTTCCAACCACATATTAGTGAATGAGGCCCAATGTGAGTGGAAACGGATAGAAACTGATTCTAGACTGGGCACCAACACTGCTTTGGTGGAAAAGCTAGTAAATGAAGCAGCCTTCAGGTCCAGTTTACTAACCTCTGGACTGCCTCTGAGGTCGCTCACGTGTAATTTTTACATGCCAAATTGAAAAATGTAATTTTCAATTCAGTTCAATTTTATTTATACAGCACCAATTCAAAACAAAAGTCGCTATTTTATATAATTTCTACATTACATCATGGCATTCAAAACATTTGCATAGATATTAAACTGCTGCACATCAGCTTCATCATTTTTAACTGAGTATACTCATATATGTGTTCTGTAACACCGAAGCGTTTAAATGCTCCTATGTTTTAAACCAATTAGCAACCACGTGGAAATGGTTATTTTAATGCCTTTTTATCTGCCCGTTCGTTTGCACGTCAGCTGTGAAAGCTCTTTTCTGCTTCAAAGTGGTAATAAATCTAAACCGTGTCTCTGAGGAGTCGAGTCAGCTGCCATTTCAACAAAGCCCATGTTTCAGCAAGGGGAAACTGTTACTCTACATTACGGCCACCAGAACATTCAAAGGGATTTATCGACCATATAAGGCATTATCCGGGTGTTTCTTGGTATGTATACAAGCTTATATGAGCTTAAGCAGAATGAAGTACAACAGAGGGGGGATTATCATTCTTGGTAACGTAAAGGTGAGAGATGCTTGCGCACGGTTTGTGTGGATACTTCCTGCACAGCCGAGCTGTGACGATTCAGCCCAGGTGGACTAGACTAGGGCAAGACTTGTTAGCGGTCTAACACACCTCAGGTGAGACTTCCAGCCTTTTCCAGACCGAGAAATACTCCCTGATCACCTCTGCTTTTACTCACCTAGAAAAACACATCACGCCTAAAAGCAAACTGTTGTTTTCTAAACCCAGTGGCACATGAGGCCAGTGACATGGCAAAATCTCACCCTAACTTTTATTCTTTATATTTACATCCTTCATTCTAACATGACTTTAAAAGCTCAAAGTTGTGCTAAAAGACTCAACAGACGACGGGAACAAGGTTAGAGGATTGGGATTTCAAGTGGTATAAGCAACCATGTGCCCTTAACAGATTATTAAATATATATATGAATCCATTAGGGGGCACTGTTGGTCTAGCAAAGCTGTGCCAAGCAGGGTAGTGCAGCGTACCTGTCATTGAGGTTGTCTCAGCCATGTGGGTCACAGGAGCTCTGGTTTTTAAAGAGATGAACAATGAACAGTGATGGGTAGTGGGGAAAGAATAACACAGAAATAAAAATTCATGCCAAGCAATCAGAATGAAAAATGGTTGTTCTGCAAATCAGTGTAATGAAAGAGGATTTAATGGAAAGGGAAAGCCTGAGCCAGGGAGCGATTACAATTCAAAGATGCTTTGAAATAATTACATATTCAGTACAAGAGCTGCTAATTGCACATATTCACACAATTCTCTGCTGATGTATCATCACTGTCAAGCTCGGCCATCAAGGAAACGGCACACTGTACAATGCTGATGACAAAAAGCTAACTTAGTATCAGAAATGGAAATCTGGTGCTTTTTTATGATCTCAGAATGGGTGTGGATAATGTAACGGCATAAAAAGAGCTTCATACCTGCCAAATTATTTAAAGGCTGACCTGATATGACTGCTATTTGACACTGTTATTCTACTACAGATAATTGAGGACAATTAAATTGGAATAGCTGCTATCCTTTGGTTCTGTGCTTTTTAAGGTGCTGCATTCGAGCTCTTCAGTAAGCCAAACCTGCATACTGTCCACTGAGTACATCCACCAATCCCTCACTTTCAGGGGTTAAAGTGGGATTTGGTGGGAGGAGAAACCCAAAGTTTTGATGTAGAAGTGGAGGCAGAGGGAATGAGTCACTTAAAAATGAGCCACTCAGTCCCTATGCCAGAGGTATATAAAATCAAGCAGCTAGCTGTGCAGTCTGCCTTTACAATCATCAGTGAAAGAGTGTGTTGCTGGCTGAATTCCAGTATAATTCAGGAATAGGATGCCACTGTTGCACCAAGTCAGTTGGTGAAAATTCATCCCTCCAAGATATTCCACGATCACTGTGAAGTGGCAGGCCATGTAAAGTTGCAGAGCGGGGTCTGGTGGGTGCTGAGTTGCATAGTGGGTAAAAGTGGCCAGTGCTTTACTGACTCAGTAACTGCAGAGCTCCAAACCTCCTCTGGCATTAACATCAGCACTACAATTGTGCAAGGGGGCGTCATGGCTTGCATTTCCATAGCCAAGCAGCTGCAAACAAGCCTTATTTCACCAAGCACGGTGCCAAAGCGTCAGCTCGAGTGGTGTGAAGCACGCCGCCAGCAGACTCTGGACCAGTGGAAACACATCCTGTGGAGTGACAAATCAGTCTTCTCTATCTGGCAGTCTGATAGATGAGTCTGTGTTTGGTGAATGCCAGGAAAATGTTACCCACTACGCTGGACTGTGCTAACCGTAAAGTTTGGTGAGGAGGGATGATGCTGTGGGGTTGTTTTTCTGGGGCTGGCCTGGGGATGTGGCAATCTGCCTTTATGAAAAATAAAAAGAAATCCTTACGTCAACCACAGGCCTCTGCAATGTCACAGGCACATCCATAAATCAAGCAACCAACAGTTTCAAAAAGAGATGTCAACCCTTGACAGTGCATTAAAGCTTGTCCTTTGTCAGATTATCTGGTTACACTGTTCACTGTGTTAGATACACTGAACATTTTACCAAATTGCATTGTTGGGTATAGCTTTCTATTGAACTCCATTGTGTAGTGCTGTTTGCTGTTGTTCATGTATTGTGGGTTTTGTGTTTACAGTTAGCGATTGGTCTAAAGGGTTAAGGCCATTTTCTTTGTGGGGTGTTTAAAAAACATAAATATATTGCCAGACTGACTGGAGACCCGAGCAACTGCTAGCAACCACATGACTTTGCCTCAGTGCACAAGGCAAGCTCCATAAAGGCATGGTTGGATGGGTTTGGCGTGGAAAAATTTGACTGCCCTGCGGAGAGCCCTGACCACAACCCCATCCAACACCTTTGGGATGAACTAGAATGGAGATGGTGAGCCAGACCTTCCTGTCCAACATCAGTGTCTGACCTCACAAATGCTCTTCTGGATGAATGGGCAAAAATTCCCACAGACACACTTCCAACATCTTGTAGAAAGCCTTCCCAGAAGAGTGGAAGCTGTTATAGCTGCATAAAGGTGACCAACTCCAAATCAGTGTCTACGGATTTAGAATGAGATGTCATAAAAACTCCTGTAGGTGTAATGTGTATCTGCCCAATACTTTTATCCATATAGTGTATGACCAGATGATATATGATGCAACATACTCCATCACCATAAACTCTACCACATACTGCAAACTACCCAGTTCAGCCTGTACTGACTGCCCCCTATAACCCCTGAGTAACATGATGGTAATTTATTGTCAGGCATTTCTAAAAATGAAATAACTAGATAACTTCAGCAGCACATCATGTACAAATCCTGTCTGATTAAAATAAAATCTAACTTGAGTTAAGACCTTGCATGTAAGCCTAAATTTCCACTTCATCAAATGTCACTTGCTGAGCAGTTCTTACCTTTGAACATAATCTCTCATCTTCCTCTCCTGTTCTTTTCTTTTACATCTTTCTCTGTCTTTGAGATTAAAATAATCAGACATTAACCTTTTATTTTCCCTGAGAAATACAGCAACTGTAATTTTAGCTCACATATACACCGTGTGCCTAACTGCAAAGAACAGTTTGTGTTCTGTGCTATTTGAGTTGTTTGAAACATGGAAACACACATTCACGCATACACAAAAAAAAGAAGTCGCGCAACGTATGCAAACGCTCCTAAAGTCAAGCTCTCTTCCTGCTAAGGCACCATGACTGGAACTTTACCGCCATCTGAATGCATGATTGAGATAAGAGGGAAAAACGTGAAGGCTGAGCCATTTGGTGACTTAACTGTCTTCATGGCATGAGCTGGAAGGACCCCCACACAGCAGTGCATGAAAGATGAACTCGGCTGACAGTATTTTGTATTAAACTGCCTATCAGATTTAACTGCTTATTAACTTCTTTAACCCATGTTATCTATTTATAACTAGCCCTTTCATACATGAATTCTGAGAGCCTTTGTTCCTGAGTGTTTTTATTCTACTTTAGACATGAGAAAACAATGCAACTGAACTTTTTTATGAACCTATTTTTCATGGAGTTACAAACATGTCTACTTAGCTGGACACTATGCGTTTGACTTTTGAACCAAAGAAACATGTATTTAACAAATCAATAACAGAAAGTGATATACTTTGTGAAAACTATGACAGAATAACATTTTTTTAAAGCTGCTAATCTGATGCTTTCTCACATTTTAACATATTCTAATACTTTTCAGAACAAGAAGATTTTTGTCCATGGGTCTCCAAACACTTTCTCTCCAAAAGCAGTATAGATTTTTTCAGTATTATTGTCACTGACTTGACCACACTCTGCTCAGCCCTCATACACTTCAGATCTGTACCCGTACCCCACATTTTCACACCCCAGGGTTTGGGTTTTTTGGGCTTTACTGCTTGAGAGACAACTGGCCCTTGAAGGGAACAATCTGATCCTCAGTAGATTGAAATTCTTTGGGATGGACTGCTGAACGGAAAGTTTGCGCAAGTACAGTTAAGACTGGTCTGATTTTAACAGCATGTTAGCATTTCCTGGTTTTGTGAATAGTTATCAAAGACAGTGTACCTCAAAATCTCGACAAATTTGTTCACTGGCCTGGCATCTGCTATCAAATCAGGACAAAGACTTGCCTGTGAGGACCAGTACATCCTTCTATAGCAGGGGCGTGAGATATTCTCGATTCACGTTTCTGACTTTCTGTCGGCCATCTTGCTTGGGAGTAAAAAAATAAGTCCATGTACCATGACTGGCCACAAGGTGGCAGTGTATGCATGTTTTTACAAGCATCCGTTCACTGGGCTGATGTGTAACTGTAACAACAAACCCCATGCATATACAAGAGAATAGCGTTTGAATAGCTGTCCACTGTAGTGACCACTATACCTGAAAGGGTTAGAGGAGAACTGACTGAGTGGTCCTCGGGCTGAGAGTTACCTCAGGATTTGTTTCCAAAGGTGTAAGAATCAACAATCAAACTCATTTTCAAGCCAAGGTGAGTGGGAAATCCTAGCAGCCTTTAAGAAGCTCTGGGTTAGTCCCAGAAAGCTCATAACTGTGCGTTGAACCGAGGTCAGCATTCTGTTGTGCAAAACTCGTGCTCGTACTTTATGTGCCAGCTAGCATTGGCCACAATAGTTCTGATACTTAGACAAAACTGCTCAGTACTACACTGTTGCACTGCAGTATTATACAATGCATGGCCCAAAAATCCTCACATTCTAATATATCAGTGGAGCCCTTTTAGCTTTGAGGGCAGCACAGGTTCACCATCGCATCATTCTGATAAATGTCACAACATTTGTTTCCTTCATTTTTTGCCAACGTCTTGTATTGATGATGGGAGAATTGGACTGCTGCATAAAGTCTTCCTCAGGTCATCCCGGAGATTTTCAATGGGGTTAAGGTCTGGACTCTGTGGTGGTCAATCCATGAGTGAAAATGATGTCTCTGCTCCCTGAACTGCTCTTTCACAATGTGTGGCTGATGAGTCCTGGCATCTTGGAATATGCTTACTCCATCAGGGAAGAAAAAAATCAATTGATGGAAAGACTTGCTCATCCAGTATATTCAGGTAGTCGACTGAACTCAGACCTCATCATAAACCTACCCAACCCCAGATTATAACACTTACCGAAAGGCATGTATAGTAGGCAATAAGCATGATGGGTATATCCCTTTATAAAACCTCTCTTCTTAATCTCATGCACGCATCACTCTGGATCATCATCAGACCACATTAACTTTTACCATTGCTCCAGAGTCAGATCTTTATGCTTCCTGGCAAACTGAAGCCTTTTTCCCCAACTGGCCTCACTAATAAGTGGTTTTCCTGAGGCTAAATAGCTTTTTAGCTCTAATCATTTGACTTTCCTTCACATTAAATGTGTGGGAATGTTCTAATGTTTTAAGCATACCAATGAGTTGTATTGTTGATTTTTTTATGATTTGATTTTACCAAAAGTTTACTTGATCTCCGATCATGTTCATTCATTTCACCCATTGAATATGAAGGTTGCATACTTTCCTCCCATGATTTAATAATGTATTGGACATTATTAAATCATGGACAGTGGTTTCAGTGAGTTTCAGTTGTTTGCTTGACGCAGCTCAAGAAAGAAAATATGCTACTCCTTTCTCAAACAGTAACATCTTTCCTGGGATTACTTGATATGTCTTCTGACATGGTTGTTTAAGAAATGAGAAACTACTCACTACATCAGTCAATTCAATTCAATTCAGTTTTATTTATATAGCGCCAATTCACAACTAACGTCGCCTCAAGTTAGGGTTGAATAAGCTGTTACCTTTTGAAATGTGTTAATTAAGGCAGTAATTTTTCAGTGTAAGGCTCTCATCTAAATCCTTAGTTAAATCAAGGTGGTGACAGGTATTGTATATTGTGTATCTTCTACAACATAGTACATCTGTGTATGTAATATATACCTGAGCATCAGTATAATGACAACCAAGTTGACTTGGACTTGGTTTCTAATAAAAGATGCACATTTTGTGTGGCTTAATGCCCACATACTGGGCGAGTCAGTTCCATGGGCCATGTAAGTATTAGCTAACATGGCCCACGCTAATGTTAGTGATGCTGGAAGTGAAAGATGTTCTGAGGCAAGGCAACTCAGAAAGAATATAAGCATCACATCCGCTGGATTTTCACAGAAAACTTGCCTCAGGTTTATGTATGAAATGAGTCCACAGGCTGTTAAAGGGAACCAAAAGAGTCGGGGAAGGTTTCCTTCAAGCATCTAATACACGAACAATGTTTTAAGTTTGAAAATGGGAAACTACACCGACTGATGAATCCATGCGACGCCACACACTAGTACTAATCTGCACAATGGAACCTTGAATTTAGACTGTCCATCAGCTGCTGTTTCCAGTGTGAATACTAAACTATCGGTCTATATTTGGAAAACATAGCTTATTCGTTTTGCAGTGGGCAGGTCCTCAATAATGCTTGAAAATAAAATTGATATGAGCGATAAGTAGTTTGCCTATAAAATAAGGTGAATCAATTCTGGAGAAAAGCAACCAGTCTTCCAACCAGGAGTCTAGGGCTACATTCACACCGCAGGCTAAAGCGGGCCAAACACGACTTTTTTGCCCACTGTGACCCATATCTGATTTTTTTTATTACAGCCTGAATGGCACAAATCCAATATTTTCAAATCATATGAGGTCCTAAATCAGATGCATATCCAGTGTTTTTCAATGCAAACCTCAACATCCGACTTTTACATCATTAAAGTGAGACAGACGTCATAATTCTGCACCGGAGGAGGCGAGACGCGAGGAGATCAAATGTAAACAATGGACCAAACAAACATGGCAGACAGCGTCGATGGAGCTAGTCAGTGGATAGAAAGTGAGGTTTTACTCACACACTGACATGTGTAGCATCCATATTTACTTTCGTAACGGACGTCACTTCAGGGCCGCAGACTGTTCACCCTGGGGTCTGATGGCGGTCGCATTTAAGTTATAATGTGAACGACCACGCAGAATAACTGGATCGCAGCAGAAAATCGGAATTGTGCATTAAGATCTGCCTGCAGTGTGAACGTAGGCTAGAACAACTTTTAAGATTCTAAGCAAACCACTGCCGAGTTATGAGCCCTGACTCATCATCTAGAAGCATGTCCACTGCAGAACACAAGTAGTAATAGACAACAAAGAGTACAGATAGATAGATGGACAGATAGTTAGATAGATAGTCATCCCAGGCTGGGAGATTCCTGTGATACAGCAGCCATAAAACAGCACACAACACATGTACACAGTACACAGTATAAACAGTATACAGCTATAGAATGATTTCCTGTGACGCAAGACAAAGCAGGAGCGGCAAGGACTTCACGAAAAGACTCACTCTTCCAGCGAGATGTTAGTGTACGGCTGGGAGGAGACTGAGGGCGGGGGACCAGAGGGGCTGCTGGAGTCGGGCCTGGTTGTTGCCTCAGCTGTCATCCGTCTCTCTGGTAATGACGTCTGTGGGACAATTTCCAGCACCGCCCAGCACCTAACACACAACAACAAAGAAACCAGCCATATCAATAAAGATATGTACACTGGTGCGCCAAACATTGTGAACCCTTTAAATTTTCTATATAATATGAACAACGACAAAAACATCACAATTACACAAAAAACCTGCAAGTTTTCAAAAGGAAAAACATTAGACTTAGTGGATTATCAATTTGAGGAAATATTCATAATTGAGCATCAAAAGCAGCATCTGATGTAACCCCCAAGTGCAGCAACAACTGCAACTAAACATGTATGAAAACTGTTGATCTGTTCTACACACCAGCTTTAAGTACTGTACAATTCAGTGCTCAGAACACATTCAACTTTGGGATGTTTGTGGACCTCCTTACCTGAGCTGCTCCATTTAGTCTGCTGGAATAAGGTCAGGACTTTGACTCGGCCTTTCCAAAACAATATCTTGCTCCTTTGACCATCTGCTCTTTGGCAGAACAACTTGTGTGTTCATGGTTGCTTTGTGATGTTTTTGCAACCACTACACCGCAAAAAATGGACAAATGTCCTGACATTTTTCCATGATTAGGCGGTATAATCCAGAATTCATTGTTCCATTGATTATTTCTATCACAGTCTCATCTGTCCACAAGACACGTCTGTCCACGTATGTCCTGATGGTGGACTCGTGAGCATGAACAATGTGAGAAAGGCTTTTATATACTTAGAAGTTACCCTGGGTTCCTATGCAGCCTTCCAGACTATTCAACATCTATCTGGAATGATTTTTGTTGGTTGAATACTCCTGGCATCCAATGCTCTTTATTTTGTATGGAGTCTATCTGACTGGAGTGCGAGAGTTCAAACTCTTTGGAGATAATTCTGACACCTGTGTGTTTTTATTTTAATATCCTGTAGACCACTCTTTTGAGGTCCTTACAGATCTCCTTTGTTCATGGCATGATTCATTTCAGAATCAGAACCAGAATATTTTATTAATGTAGATCAGACACTGACAGCTCTCTGAACTTTCAATAAAAACAATTCAATTCAGTTTCATTTATATAGTGCCAATTCACAACAAAAGTCCCTATAGTAGTAGAGAGAAAACCCCAACAATCAGACGATCCCCTGTCAGCAAGCACTTGGTGACTGTGAGAAGGAAGAACTCCCTTTTAACAGGAAGAAACCTCCGGCAGAACCAGGCTCAGGGAGGGGGTAGCCATCTGCCTCGACCGGTTGGGGGTGAGGGGAAAGAGAAGACAGAAAGGAGAGAGAAGAGAGGCAGAGATGATCGTGTGATTGTTGGGTTTTTCTCTCTAACACTGTGAAGTCTTGACCTCAAAGTGTTAAGCACCTTGAGGTGACTTTTGTTGTGAATTGACACTATATAAAAATATTGAATTGAACTGAATAGCCCAGGTGCATAACTTACCTGTTTTCTAGCAAATTGCAAACAACCAATATTTTGACCTCTTGTACAGTCATGTGAAAAAGAAAGTACATCCTCTTTGAATTCTAAGGTTTTATATATCAGGGCATAATACATTTTCTCAATATGAGCATTCTGGCTTTGTTTTTAACAAATGGATCACAAAAATGTCACAATGTAACGTGTTGTTTGTTATGTGAGGTTGTATTTAAGTACTTTTAGAGTGTGGTAAGGACCCAATGATTTATTATTATTATTTTGTTTTTAAACCTTGATACGGGAAACCTTAGAGTTGAAAAACAGTGTATTTTTTCATATGACTGCATATGAAAACAGTGGGTAAACCTGTGTGTTTCAGTCAACTGCCCAGTTGTTTAGATCAAAGAACTGCACGAAAAAAACCAGCTGGCTTTTTCACAGAGTGTTCCAGATGGAATGTACCAAAGTTGATAAGTGGGAGGGTTTTTATTGCTAAACAAAATACTGAAATTAAAAAAAAAAAAATCATGATCGAGCTTAATATCAGAAAAATAAACCACTTCACCGAAAACAAAAATAATAAACAAAACATACACACTCCAGTACTGTTGAACTGTCCTTTAGCTTTGATGACAGCATGCATTCACCACGGCACCACCAAGTTTGTCACATTTCTTTCCATGCAGAGTTGCACTGCTTGTCCCTCAAGATCTTGTATTGAAGATGAATAAGTTGAACTGTGGTGTAAAGCCAACATATGCCAACAGTTCTCACTGGGATTAAGAACTGTATTCTGTGGTGGGCAGTCCATGTGTGAAAATGATATCTCATGCTCCCTGAACCCCTCCTTCACAATTTGAGCCCAACAAATCCTGGCATTGTTGTCTTAGAATATGCCTGTGTCATCGAGCAAGAAAAACATCCATTGATGAAAAAAAAATCGTCTGATTCAGTGTCTTCAGGGAGTCAGCTGACCTCATTTTTTGGGTGTAGATCATTGCTGGACATAGACCTGACCACCTGAAGCAAAACCAGATCACAACACTGCCCCCACAGGCTTGTACAGCAGGCACTAGACACGAAGGTTACATCACTTCACCCTGATTACCCTGATGGGTAAATCTGGACTCAGACTACATGAACTTTTTCCATCGCTCCAGAGTCCAACCTTTACATTCTTAACCCAATTTTAATAGTTTCAGCATCTCCTCAGTTGTTTTTTTCTTTGATGCAGGCCAATAATTTGACCCTTCTGAAACAGCGTACCATCTTTTTCACGACCACCGGAAATGTCTTCAGACATGGCTGCTTAAGAAATGAGAAACTTCTCCCAAAACCAGGTGGTGACTTTTTATGGCCAGGCTGTGTAATTTTAGTGCTGCTCTCTAACACATCAAAAAAACCTTCCCTTGATAATTAATATAGTAATAAGTGGTTTCTATCATAGTTGTGACTGGCAGAATAGCAGCTTCATTTGCAGTATGGAAAACTCCTTAATTGTCCCACTGAGCAAAAGGCCAACAGTCATACTTCTAACCCTAATTGAATTTCTTCCCTTAAAAAAAATTAAACTGTAACAAAGTATGATATGGAGACAGACATTTAAATCCTACAAAGGACACACATGAATTTATGTATTAATACATTTATCAGTGAGACTGATGCACATTAGGAAGAAGATGGACATAAGTGAAACCTCATTTTAGCTGGCCTCGCAGTAAGTCAAGAAAATGAGGTGATATTAAAAACCTGCCATGGTCTCTCTTGATAATCTCACTCTATACATAACAGCTAGTTATACTATTTCCACCCAACTGTTACTGGGTGTGTTGATGATTTACTTTCTCCAACACCACAGGCTGCTGTTGTTCTAGTTTCCCATTGCTACACTTGACAAGGGCATCCATTTCCTTGTGTAATATGTTTACAGGATCTCTCGGTGCTGCCTGTCTGCTGGGTTCTGTACTGCATAGCCTTGGAGCTGTGGCCCTTGCTGAATCTCCTGCTGCTCAGCGGGTTGGGGTAGGATTTCAAAATCATAGCTTATTTGGAAAAAAATGTAAATTTAAGGGTTTTTTCTGCTTTCTTTTTTCCTCCAAATTGCTTTTTTTTTTAAAGTTATTTTAAGTTTTAATGTCAGTGAAGCAATTTCTTTAACAAAAAATGTAAAACTACTGAGTTTTAATTCTGCTTTGGCTCAAGATTTAAACAAGCTGAGAAATGAAGTCCCAAAAACTGCATATCCTCCAGTAGCCGCGTGACGCTTGCTTCAAAAGCAGGTCAGCCTACATGGACCTCCATGTTGAAATACATCAGAAATAAGTATGTTTACAGCCTCGGCATCTATAGCTAATGTCCACACTTCATGACGTTTGCATAGTCCCCTATGCAAACGGAGTTGTTCTGCAGTAGATGGCAAAATTATTCACCCTCCTTGGCATTTATCTTGTTTTTATTTTGCATACAACTTGTAATTTAATTTTGTTTTTATTTTATTTACTTATTTTTTATTTTATGTAATGAACCTACACAAAATAGTCCAAATTGCTGAAGTGAAGGGGTATAAATTCAGACTCCTGGGGTATAAACTCAGACTAATGACAAAGAGGAAATAGGAGGGGGAGGAGGGGATATCATGGAAAAATGAGACAGGGGAAAAAGTAAAACAGGAAGAGAGAAACAATCTTAAATTAGAATGCAGACACAAGACTGAACTGAACAGAGGAATAAGGATACAGGAGGATGAGGCAGTGGAGACCTGGAGGGAACTACTGAAAATCTAAACACAGGCAGGGGCTAGGACAAAGATGAGAAAGGAACTGAGGCTCGAATACTGAGAGTACAATAAACAATGCATAAAAACTAAGAAACTCAAACCATTATCGCAATTTAAAAGCACATATTGGAAAAGAGAGGGGCGGCAAGAGCAGAAACAAAAACTTAGTGACTAACTAAACCCTAATTCAACCACAGAGACAAACCTGTGTATTACCCTGTGTTTAGCACCATCCATCACTGCTTTATATTTGACCAGTTTCCCAGTCCCTGCTGATGAAAACTATCTCTACAGTATGATGCTGCCTCCACCATGCTTCATTGCGTGATTAGATGTATTAGCTGACAAAAGCTATTTCCTGTAAAAGATCAGCTCTGTGGAGTGTCCATCTTATAGTGGTCCTATGGACAGATAGAGCAGTCTCTGCTGTGGAGCTTTCCGGCTCCTTCAGGATTACCTTTGGTCTCTGTGAGTTTTGGTGGACGGCCCTCTTTAGGCAGTTTGTTGTTTCCATTTTGTGATGATGGTGGTCTGTGGGATTTTCAGACTTTCAGATGATTTTTTTTATAACCCAACCCTGATTTCTCCAACATCTCTTTGAGCGTCGATGCCATAAGGGCATATGAGGAGGGTCTTTGCCATTTCATACAACATTTAGGATTTTAACTCCTCTCGTATCATGTTGGCCTTTGATTTGTTGAGCTCTTCAATTTGATTTAACAATGTAATTTCCCAACTTTTGAGACAAAGTATTTAAAGTTGTGAAACTTTGCACTTTTTAAAATCACATTTAGCTGGTGATTCAATGCATGCGGTGGCCCTTTAATTTAAAGCAACTGCCCCTCCCCCTTCAGGGGCTTTGAAAAACTGCCTGGATTTGTTCCAAGATGTCTCCTGACTTTTTCCTAGACGTACTTTCTGCATAACCTGGCATAAAAGCTTACCAGTAAGGTGTGTGGAGGTGTTCATGGTCACTTTTTAGCTACCTAGTGTCATTGTGCATGATGCAATCAAGGGAAACATAGTGACACTGCCCTCTGGCATGTGTAGATTTAGTGGTATGTGTAGGATTGGCTTCAAAATGCTGCAGGGATCTAATAAAAAAAACCCTTTTATACAGTATAAAGTTGCTGTGAACAACAGTAACAATCACTCAAATTAATATATGATCAATATGTGTTTCGCTTGCATTCGTCATTCACTTGCATTCGTCATTTACCCAAAATAAACATTAATATTTGATCCCTTTAAACAAGTTCAGGAGTATTTAATTAAAATGGTTTATATCACAAACTCTCTGCAAAAATGGATTACACACCACCACTTTCTCCCAGTCGACAAAAGTAAAACTAGAATGTTGCAGAATGTTGCTGGGGCCTAAGAAAAAGAGTCCGGGGCGACCCAAGATGAGCAAGTTACGCCATCCTGCACGGTTCAGTTCTTCGAATCCACAGGAGAATTGGATTAGCCAAGCCGGATTCAGTCATCCGAGATGACGCAGCACACGCAGGGTCACTGACTGAGGGGAATCCATCAATAATGGAAACCACGATCAGCAACACTGGGATTGGAGGAATGACGAATGACAAGGCGAAAAGTTAGAGATGTTGAGCACACAAGTTGATATTTCAAAAGCAGCAAAAAAATTTTTAAAAAAGAAGGAGAAGTGGGAAAAAATGGGCAACAAATTAGCACTGGTAACGTGCTTTCCTACTACAGCAGAAAAAAACTATATTGGTGTTCTCAGGTAAAACAACCTAAAGCCATTCAAGAGCAGGAGAAACTGAACGGCAGAATAAAAGTCCAGAAGCACACGGCAAAGAGGAGGCGTTTGTGTGTCTGCTAAAATAATGATTTTTTTTTTTTTTTTTTTAATATTCTGAACAAGCAGCAGTACACCTAGGAGCTGGGAATTCAAAAATATTTGATTATTATTTAAACAGGTGTGCTGGATTTTTCCACAAACCTATTACTTAATGGGCCACAGAGGGATTAATGTTTTCTGTCGTTTTAAAGCCAAAGCGGAGAAGGAAAAATCAGTTTAGTCTACGTACTGATAATATCAATCACCCGACTTTAGCGGATGTAGGGGGTGGGCGGGGGGTGCTTCCCCAGAGGACTGGCAAGAGGCATCAGAGTTGACTTCTGTTGAGGTAAAGTAAGTTCACCGGACATCCCTGCTGTTTATATATCGTTGTCCTTGTAGTGTTATTTCTTTACTTCGTTGCATACCTAATGTGGATCCTAATCAATTAGATGTGAATTAGTCCCTCCAGTCAAAGTCAAGGTAGAGAATTACAACACACAATGCTGTCTGTGCTTGAAACTTCCTTCTTATCAACAAACCAATCACAAACTGCTCCTCCACAAAGAGGCTACAACTGGGTGATGTCTATTCAGTCTATTATTTAATCTCGCCTCCAGCTGTCAAGAAAGCCTGATCTTATGTTGATGTTACAACCAATTCAACTGTTTCAAAAATCCAAAAAACATGGCATCGCATTGGAGTGTCAAAACTTGAATCTAGCAGAAATGTACAGATACGGTGTTGTGCAAATGTCTCGAGCCACTCATCGTTCTCAGTCGTTCAAAGTTTTTCTTTGGACATTGTTTGGCTGCTTTTTTACTCGTTTTCAGTCCAGTCCTTGTACCTAAATGTTTTATATGAATCAATCAAGGGACGAACCAGTGCTGTATCTACACAGATTATACATACAACATAGCCATACAATTCATCAAAAACAAACTTATTGGAAAAAATGAATAATTGAACCAACAGTATGGTAAGTCTATTCACCTAGTCTGCCTTTGTCTGAAGGTTGAGCAAGTGTTTAGACAGACACAGCTAAAACCTTAACCAGTCAGTTTATTTTAACAGAAATCTGTCCGCATATTTAATTATAAATAAATTATCCCTTTCCATTTTTTTTTTTTTTTTTTGTTTGCTGATATGTGCTACAACTTCTGTCCTCATGATTTATATGAATCTGCCCAGTTGGCAAATTCCCAGCCGCAAATTACACGTGCTGCATGTGCACAACAACAAGCCTCCGTGATTTAAAAAATGAATGTGACATGCAAGATAACATTTACGCTGTCATGTTACTCTAATTTCCCCCTCAGCCCAAGGCAACCATCTCTGCTGGGAACCTTCTTAATTAGCTGTCAGTCTGAAAACACAATGAGAGTAACAGTGAGAGTCAATCCAAAGGCTTTATGTTTAAAGGGGACCACCACCTCATTTTCTCATTTCCAGCCCCACGTTTTAATTCTTGGACTAGCTTAACATGATTCCCAGTTCAATGTAATCCTGATTTATCTCATAACAGGCCACCCCTCAGTTCACCCACTGACTGAAACAAGCTGTTTTAACTCCTCTGGTTTTCCTCATTGGCTGCAGCTCACAAACACCAAGTGAACTGGGGATGTGGTGCTCACAGCCAGAGGTGTGTGCCTGATACAGCCATACTGGGGTATCCCCTGTCTACGACATCATACAGGACTGAGAGTATTAGTATGAGCTGATAGCTGTTGAACTGTGTGTGTTTTATGGTTACCCCAAGTGGCAGAAGGCTGAAAAACATACTCTGACTCTAAAATGGCCCAGAAGACACTAAAAGATTGTGGTTTAGACCTCATTGAACCATATTTTCCCAATAGCGCACTTCTCTCTCAGAGTGCAGACCTACTTGTGGTTCCTGAAGTTTTTCAAAGTAGAATGGGAGGCAGAGCCTTCAGCTATCAGGCCCCTCTCCTGTGGAACCAGCTCCCAGTTTGTCTTCAGGAGACAGACACCCTCTCTACGTTTAAGATCAGGCTTCAAACCTTCCTTTTTCATAAAGATTATAGTTAGAGCTTAATGGCTGCCCCTCCCTGAGGTCGCTTCCTGTTAAAAGGGAGTTCTTCCTTTCCACAGTCGCCAAGCGCTTGCTCGCAGGGGATCATCTGATTGTTGGGGTTTTCTCTCTAATACTGTAGGGTCTTCACCTTACAGTGTGAAGTGCCTCGAGGTGACTTTTGTTGTGAACTGTTGCTTTATAAATAAAACTGAATTAAATTAGAACTGTATGGCAGTGGTTTTCACTTTTATTCTGCCCAGGGCCAAGCCAAATTTTCAAGTCACACCTGCATTAATTTCTGCCCAAAATAGCCTCCATGTCATCTGGCATGCTATCATTCTTTGGATTTAATTACCAGACGGAGACAGATTTATGACAAAGTCCATCTACAACATCTGGACCTAGCGTGGCACCAACAGTTTTTTTGCAAAAAGTGTCGACTTCTGCACTAGGACATACACTTTATTACACGTCACACTCCTGTATTGTTCATCACTATTTGGCTTTGTCCAAAGGGGATGTTTCCTTTTCAAGCGCCTTTGTACCATGAGCCAACATCTCCAAAAAATGACACAGTTATGTTAAGAGTACAGACAGAGTGCATAAAGAAATCATAACTTTTTGTGCAGTTGTAAAGTGCAGTAATAACATATGGTTGTCATAAAATGCCACAGCACACCTGGACTTGCCTCAAGGCACACCAATTTGACATGACAAATCATTTGGGAACATCTGCTACTATATATTTCAGCATTATGAATCAAACACTTAAACTGCTCTGAGACAAGCAGGGAAACTGGACCAATGAAGATTTCTCTGCTCATGTGGTAATTATGTTTTCAAAGGGATGGCTTTGGTCATTAATGTCAGTTATGGTCTGTCCCGAACAGTTACCGTTTGTTTTCCTCTCCACGTCACCACACTCCATACATGGTTCTTTACAGACTGAATAAGAAATAAACATAATCAAAACAAAATGGGACCAGTTTATATACCAGTATAGATTCATACTGTGCAAAACCCATTTCCAGAGAGGTTGGGATATTGTCCAAAATTCAGTTCAATATTATTTATTTTTATTTTGTCTTAAGGAGCTTTACACTGTAAGGTAAAGACCCTACTGTGTTAAGGAGAAAACAACAATCAGACGATCCCCTGTGAGTAGCACTTGGTGACGGTGGGAAGGAAGAACTCTCTTTTAACAGGAAGAGACCTCCAGCAGAACCAGGGTCAGGGAGGGGCAGCCATCTGCCTCGACCGGTTTGGGGTGAGGGGAGAGAGAAAGGAGAACAAATAAACACATGAGGAGTGAAAAGAGGTGGGTGGAGAAGAAATGTCCAGCACATCATAAGAAGCCCCCCAGCAGCCTAAACCTATTGCAGCATAACTAAACCCTAACTATAATCTTTATGAATAAGGAAGGTTTGAAGCCTGATCTTAAATGTAGAGAGGGTGTCTGTCTCCTGAAGACAAACTGGGAGCTGGTTCCA
>VUQH01001821.1:0-13569 GCA_015106775.1 Etroplus canarensis
AGCACAAGAGAGGTGAAGAAGAGAGTTCAGGCAGGGTGGAGTGGGTGGAGATGAGTGTCAGGGGTGCTTTGTGACAGAAGGATAGCAGCAAGAGTGAAAGGGAAGGTTTACAAGACTGTAGTGAGACCTGCTATGATGTATGGTTTGGAGACGGTGGCACTGACAAAAAGACAGGAGGAGGAGCTGGAGGTGGCAGAATTGAAGATGTTGAGATTTTCCCTGGGAGTGACCAGGATGGACAGGATTAGGAATGAGTACATCAGAGGGACAGTTCATGTTGAGAAGTTTGAAGACAGTAAGTCAGAGAGGCAAGGCTGAGATGGAGGCAGATGATCCGTTGTGGCGACTCCCTAACGGGAGCAGCCGAAAGAAGAAGAAGAAGAAGAAGAAGAAGAAGGGACAATGTCAAGAAATCTTCAGCTCCATCAATAATTGCTATAATGTTTGCATAACAGTTACAGTACAACATCTCCATATGGTCTACCATACTGAAGTTTGGTCAGGGCTCAAGTATGTAGATGGAGGCAGATGATCCGCTGTGGTGACCCCTAACGGGAACAGCCAAAAGAAGAGGAAGGATTTTTTTGCTTTTTCTTAATTTATTTTTATTTTTTATGATGCAAGGGTATGCAGTCTGTGTGTGTAGTGGGTATATGTATGTATGTGTATATGTTCTGTGTTTTTGAAATAATTTTGAAAAAGACAATAAACATATTGGCAAAAAAAAACAAAAAACTGCTGATGCAGTTTGGTGGTGTTTTGTATCATTGCCCTGTTGTAGGATGAAATTGGCCCCAATCAAGTGCTGTCCACATGGTATGGTTGCAAAATCTTCTGATAGCTTTTCTTCCTCAAAGTCCCATCCAATCTGTACAAATCTCCTACTTTACCAACTTCAAAGCACCCCCAGACTGTCATTCTGCCTCAACTGATGGTATTAAACACTGTTCTTGCATCTTTTCATTTGCTCTGCATCTGTTCTTCTGTTTGATCCATAGACCTCAAACTTGGACTCGTCTGTCTTCTTCCATTCTCCCAGTGTCCGTGCTCTTTTGCCCATTTCTGTTTGTTATTTTATTGCCCAGTCTGAGATGTGGCTTTTTCTTGGTAATTCTGCCATGAAGTCCAGCATCCTGAAGCCTCCTCTTCACTGTTGATGCTGACACTGATGTGTGACGGGTACTATTTAGTGCAGCTGCCAGTTCACGACCTGTGAGGCATCTTTGTCTTAAACTACACACTCTCAGATGTTTGTCTTCTCAAACAGTTGTGCACTGGGGCCTCCCATTCCTTTTTCTGCCCTTGTTAGAGTCAGTTTTTGAACTTTTCAGGTATCTGCACTATGCTTGAGTATTCATTTACCTGATAACTTTTACTCATTACATTTTAATGGAAATATCTCTACTTTCTACTCTATACATTTTCAAAACAGGCTCGTTACTTTAGGTTTAATGCATTTGAGGTTAGTTATAATTATTTCACATCACTGCACTGCACCAGACATCAAACAGATTTGAACCTAAATGGAGCGAAAAATAACACGTAAAGGACAATCCTATTGTTCTTTTTATCATCACGCGCGACTTACATAAAAAACAGAGTTGAGAGAGGCAAAAAATATATGTATAATTTATGCATCATTTGTTGCACTATTCCATTTGAATAGAAGATGAAATAAAGTTTATATTTCCCTGGATTTATATTATTTTTATATGAATGACTTTTGCCCTTTCTGGTTACCCCCCAGTTATGAATAGGACTGTGTAAAATCAGAGTATTATACCATGTATGAAAAATCTAAATAGATGTTAACAGATGGATTCTTTATTTGATATGGTTGTTTCAAATTTATTGACACTTGTCGCTGGGCAGGTGCTCATGCTCAGGATTCCAAGGTGATCTTCCAAAGCACTCAGCGGCCTTTCTGTCACACTCACAGATGAACATCTCACATTCATTGTTGCTGCCTGAAAAAGAGAAAATAGAGAGTTCTGCAATTACCAGAAAGCCAACAACCACTACTATGAAGTTAACAGTCAAACAGTTTTTCTGTGTACTTACTCCCACAGGTGACCACTTTATTTTTCTCATCACAGGAATAGTCATAAAGCTCAGTGTAGGGGTTGTCCAGGATGGGCCAGCATTCAGGGTGCTGCATAGCATCAGAGTAACACTGGTCATGCACCTGGCAACACCTACAGGACAGAAAGTGAAACATGACAGTTATTGAAACCAACTAAATATGCTTTTGTTTTTATGTCATTCAAGTATGAAGTGGAATGGCTGACTCATGACCTATCCAGATCATCCACGGGTGTGCCAGAACCTCCCAGACCACAGTAGCAACCATAGTCAGCGTAGTCAAAAACAGGCCAGCTGTCAGGCATCACACACAATATCATTTTTCTGAACTGGTTGAGTGCCTTGTAGTCCAAGGACTGGGCTGAAGAACAATGACAGGGTACAGTTAATGATTTCCTCTCTACTCTGAAATTTCTCTATATATTGTGTAGCGTTTCACAGCAATTGTCATGCTGTACTCACCGACACAGATGCCAACAGCCAAGAGAAACACAGTCTGGAGGGTGTTCATCTTGAAAGACAAAAGTTCCGAGAGTGGCTCTCGCTTAAGATCTGGCCTGTATATATATCAGGTATGAAACCTTGTCTGTCAGCTGTTCATACTACACAGGGTCTCATGAGCTCTGAGAATCAAGAGCCAACATGTGTCAAAGAGAGTAATCATTCCCACACTGTGTGAACTTAACTTCAGATTTCACTGGATTAGTTCATGGGTGCTTCTGTTAAGTAATCATGGCCCTGTTTCATTCATTTTTGAGTTAGACTTAGGTTATCAGGAAAAGCCTTATGTACCTCCAGCTGCTCCCTTGTATTTTCCCCAAGGCGTCACCACAGCGGATTAATCCAAATCGATAATTTGGCAGAGATTTGACGCCAGATGCTCTTCCTCACGCAACCCTCTTCTCCCCTCTTTCTCCTCATTACTGTGTTCAGGTCCAATAATATTTTAAAGTCCTAACAGTGTGCTTTAGGGGATTGTGGTTGGTGTCTTTTGGACTTTGGTGGGAAGAGTTTGAAGAATCAGATCAGATCAGAGTTTGTTTTTGAACTACAATTTCAGCAGTTAGATGTGGATTCATGATTGCATGTTTCATGCTTTTGCCATTATTGTGTCTTTCATAATGGTTTGTTTTCCTAAACATTTTTCTACAATCACCCGTGAAAGACAGAATATGTATACACGTACCCTCTGGATTTATCTATCACAGTGATTATGCAGAGTATTTTCCAAAATATATATTTTTGTGTTCATGCGCTCTGAGTGAATTTTTCTTCTCTATGCAAACTATTTAAGGTTTTTCAAGCACACAAGACAGCAGTTTAAAAAATTCATTATTTCAAATACAGCGTTAATTTCAGTTTTGTTCATGGGAGCATTTCAGTTAGTTTTTTCACAAACATGAAAAAAAAGTCTCACAAAGACACACATTTCTTATTTATTAGACACACTTTTAAAAATAATTATGCGACAATTTAAGGCAAAAAAAAAACCCCACACATGTCACAGTGAATTTTTTATGATGTGCAGAGAACTCAGAGTTTGGGTACGAAGTGCTTAAAAGCAGCCATTTGTAGAAGAGAAAGTTGCAGATTTTCTACGTCATAGTTCTTTATTCACAACAGGTATGTTTCTTTTTGAGGGGTGTGAGGTATGGTTGGGATTCACACACTAAATGGACAAAAGTATTGTGTCACATACACATTACACCTACAGGAGCTTTTATGACATGTCATTCTAAATCCATAGGCATTAATATGGACTTGGTTCTCACTTTGCAGCTTAACAACTTCCACTATTCTTGGAAGGCTTTCTACAACATTTTGAAGTGTGTCTGCGGGAATTTTTGCCCCAGAAGAGCATTTTTGAGGTCAGATACTGATGTTGGACAAAAGGGCCTGACTCACAGTATCTGTTCTAGCTCATGCCAAATGCACTCACTGAGGATAAGACCAGGCTTCTATGTGGGCAGTCAAGTTCTTCCACAACAAATGCATCCACCTTGCTTTGTGGGCTGGGGCGCAGTCATGTTGAAATGGAAAAGGGCCTCCCCCAAGCATAAAATTGTCCAAAATGATTTCCCTTCACTGGAAGTAAGGGGTCCAAGCAAACCCCAAAAATACAGAAAAACAACCCCATGGCATTATCCCTTCTCCACTAAGCTTTATAGTTTCCACAAGGTAATGTTCTCCTGGCATTCACCAAACCTAGACTTGCCCATCAGACTGCCTGATCGATAAGTATGATTTGGCACTCCACAAAACACTGCTCCAAATTCCAGTGGCAGTATGCTTTTACACCAATCTTAGCATTATACTTGGTGATGAAAGGCTTGCATGCAGCTGCTCTGCCATAGAAACCCATGCCATGCAGCTCCCAACTCAGTTTATGTGCTGATGTCAGGTCAGAGGAGATATGGAACTCTGCAGTTACTGAGTCAGCAGAACGTTGGCAACTTTTATGCACGTGCCTCAGCAGACCCTGCTCTGTAACTTTACATGATCTGACACTTTGTGGCTGAGTTGCAGTAGTTCCTGAATGCTTCCAATTGGCAATAAAATCACTTAGAGCTGATTGCAGAACATCTCTGAAATTTCATGAATTGACACGTTGCAGTGGTGGCATTTGGTGAGCTCTTTATAATGACCCACTATTAGGGCAGACTGCATGAATGTTTGATTTTATACATGTGGCAACAGGACTGAATGAAACATCTCAATTTAAGGATTGAGAGGTGTGGTCCAATACCTTTATCCATATAGTGGATTTCTTTATGATATATTTAGAGGCTGACGGATACAATATGGGCAAAAATATGTATGGTTGAAAACATATAGACATAAAATTATCGTTAGCAACCCAACAATTTAGGTTACTTTTAAAATCATTTCACACACAGGTCTAAGACTTTTGGGTATGCTATGAATTCTGCCAGTAAATTGGATTTGGGAGATTTTAAAGAAAGAAAGTAAAAATAACAGACAAAAATGCTTAGATTCCTACAAGAGATGGCAATATACCCACATTTTAAATGACTTATGAGCACCATGGTCAGCCAGTTACTGCAGTTTCAAATTTAATGATCAAAATGGCAGCAGTCTGATAATAAATTAAACAAACATTAATTTTTAACTTAATCTTTAATACAAATGTGCCTCAGAATGGGAATGTGGTTCAAAGGGTTGCAGCATTTTTGCTTTTTAATGCTTATAATGAATAAACTGAAATGGATGTGCATGTTCAGCATCTTAACAATCCAAAATCATTGCCATGTTAGTTCTTAAAGCAGAATTAACACAAACAAGTATGACCTATAGGGCAGAATAAAAAATAATGAACATTTCTTTCCTGTGGTCATACATACAAAATGAATTTAAAAATATTTAATTGGCTCAAGTCATACATTTTAACACTTCAAAAATATTTCAATCCTTCAGACCTTATGAAATCAACACAGATTACAAACACATACAACAAAGATCTTCAGGAGCAGAACCCCATCTCTTCCCATGCTGGGCCCCTCATCAGTGTTGTGTTTGACTGGCTCATGTACTCTTTCCTGTTCAGCTTTCAGATCAATTAATTGATCTGAAAGAAGATCTGAAGGAAACTGCTAATGCTTCTGAGGATTCACAATGTTCTATGGCTAAAATAAAAGCTAAACTAGAATAGGACACATTCTCATCCATAAAAGAAGGAGGAATATGTAATATTTGCAACAGTACATCTAAATATACACAGATATTAAAAAACAAGCATTACTCTTGTGATACAATGTCATGCTTTAGGTGTACATGTCCTACATTAAAAATCTATTATCTGTTTCTATTCTTGTCTACATCTTGACTGGAATGGTCATGGCCACAAAATTATAATTAAATTCATGAAGACTTCATAAAGACACATTTTTAGAACAAAACAAACAAAAACATTACCCAATGTAGAAAAAATATATTAGTGTATACTTAATAGAAAATATTAATGTGCGCTGTGTGATCATCACTAAATAAATAACAATTTCAGCATAAATAGCAGAAGAAAAACAGCTGAGAGCTACCGCAGTGCATTTTTGTGTTTCACTGACCTGAACATACACATTCTTGACTGAACCGCTATGGTCTTCCCAGGCATGGGAAAAACAACAGCAGCAAGTACTTATCTGAGGTCTTTCAGTCAGGTTTTCTCAGCATTAATAATCATTACATGTCCTACAAACAAGTCAGTGTTCTACCTCATTATTATTGCATTTTCAATTCTACTAAGAAAAGTTAGTGATGAAGACTACAAAGGCCAATCGGGAAGAAATAACTGGATATAGAAAGTGTGTATATAATTTTGGGAGTTGTTAACCTCCCAAACTTTAGTTTCATCTTTCTCATGCAGGTTACTGAACTACACTGATCCAGATTTAGATATGGATACACTCGCTTTGGGTATGGGCCAATGCCAGTTGGATATAGAAATAGTGTATATAATCTCAGAGCTGTTAAGAGCTTTTAAACTTGAGGTTCATCACTCTCATGCAGTTTACTAAACTGATCCAGCATATTTAGTTCAGATACAGATATGAATGCCCGTGCTCTGGGTATCGGCTAATACCAATTAATAAGCACGATCCCTTACTGAGAAAAAGACACTTGCCCTTGTGTTCTTTTGTTTGTGAGGCATTGTCAGATTTGACTTAAAACACTGCTGCCATAACTTCATAAAACCAAATCTGTTTTACTGTGGAGACGAGAACTTGTAACATAAGTGCAATAAAATCGCCACTTCAAGTGGTACTAAAAAACTAAATCCTGAAGAGACAAAGTGGCAGAGACCGCACCATCAATTGTACTTTTCTGTCATCAACTTGCACAAATCACAATTAAATAATCCAAGTACTGCAAACAAATGTAACCTACTGGCAGAGGAAGGATGGCACGCCTCTACCCTTTACTGTTACATCCATCCACGCTGTGTTAGTTCTCTCGCTATCAAAATGAACCTTATGGGATTACTGGTGCACTGCTAGCCATACTCTATATAAAAACAGACGGTCTCCAAGTCTGACAAATTTCAGCAATGCAAAATTGCCTTAAATTTGCATTCTTTCTTATGGCCAACAGGGGGAAAGCCTTGTGATTGCAAAAAGAAGTCATATTTTATATAAGCCTATTGGTAAAACGACTTTACTTCTCTTCTGATGTATGACCCCCGTAAACACTTCCCTAACAAGTTTATAGTCTCAATCGCCTCACTTTATTCTCAATTATGTTGATCTGGTAAATCATAGTCACATTTAGTGTGAAACTGTGAATAAAGCAGGACATATTTCAGGGCATGGGTATCTAATGACTGACAACTTCATCATATCACTGTAAAGTGGAGTAAACACGGAGTAACATGGCACTAAACTGATTAGACTGGCCCCATCTGCATGTCACAGATGTCCAAATCCAGCTATTAGAGTCACTTGGACTGATATGACACAAATATTAGATGTGATAAGTAATGTCATCGCTTATAATGACCCATTACAGCAGGCTTGCTTTAACTTTTCTGATTGTTTTCCTGTGACTGTCTGACAAAATCACTTGATCCTGTTTTATGGATTCCTTTTAGTATCTTACTATAAAACATTTAGTAGACCCAAGTCCAAATTTCGCTGGAAATCAAGTCAACATTTTCCAAACGTAATTTGTGCCTTCCTGCTTTTTCCAAGCTGCTTCTTCAAGTCAGACTGTCTTTTCAGCAGTATGAGACTGGCTTCACCTAATGCCTATTTTTTATTTTATTTTTATTTTTTGGGGGACACACACACACACACAAAAAAAAAACATATAGCTAACATTTTGTACACTTAGTGTACGGTAAAGCAGCTGCTCCAGTGTAAAAAGGAAGTCTTCAGTCAGATAGGCTTATAAAGTAAGGTGGTTACATACTTCTTCTTATAGCGATGTGTCGCACTGAGCACCATCACACCATCCTGTGACAGAAAAACACAACATGGAGGAAAAATTATCTTAACAAACCTCACACTTTCTAAACATGGGAATGCATGCTTTTAGCTAAGATAAATGTCACTTTGTGGAAATAGTGGTATCAGTCTTACCATGTACTGTAAGCCAGTGTATTGAGTGTAAATGTAAGTTATTTTAAGACATACGTGACACTGGAATTACCGTCTCATCGTGGTGGTTGCCTCCACCAACCGGTCAAGTTGCAATTTACACCCTCATAAATATGTATATGTGATGGTATCAGTCTTACCATGTACAGTTTCTCCACACTGTAAGCCAGTGTATTCAGTGTACATGTAAGTTATTTTGAGACACACGTGAAACTGGAATTACCGGCTCATTGTGGTGGTTGCCTCCAGTTAGCAGTCAAGTTGCAATTCACACCCTCATACATTATTTATTAGAGCTGGGCGATATGGAGAAAATTCATATAGTGATAATATTTCTTTGAATCAGTTGATACTGATATAAGTCATTTCTGTCAAGCTTAGATGTCCTTTTTCCTTCTAAGTGAGATGTGAAGATATCATAAGGCAAATTTTGGCTTGAAAATCATCAATTGTCTGTCAAAAGTTGAACAGAACACATGTACTGTAAAACATTATACAATGAGTATATATACTAAACTAAAATCTTAACTCTGAGCACTCAGAAGCTTTCAAGATTCAGAGGAGAATATTGAAGTTGTTCGTCAGCTCAAACTAAAATAAAATCTTAATTCAAAACTCTGAAATCTTTTATCTAAAATTAAAATTCTAAAGCTTTCAAGTTTTACAGGAGAACAAAAAGTAAATTCTTTGGTCAGTTACAAATAAATAAAGTAGGTATTAATATGAAATAAAATTTTAAAAATCTGCCTCTGTACAGTATCTTTTTTTTTGGTTTTCAACCATTTTAAACCGTTTGAATCCATACACACCTACAAAGAAACAGATAAAAACATTGTATTTATATTCTTAGTACTAATTTAGTCCTCAGGATCAACGTGCTTCTGTTAGTCCTAAAGTCATGATTTCACCTGTTGGGTCTTCAGGAAAGTGTGCAGTTTAAAGACATTTGCTTTTTTAGATTCCTGTCTTGGTCAGTGCAGTGGGCACTGAGGCTTAGATATGGTTCAGATGTATGTCTCTCTTCACTCAGTGTATAGCTGAGCCGTCTGGTAACAAGGGTTAATTACTTTAATCAGCTGCTTAAATCCAACATTTTCCACCATGCTTACTGGCACTGTATTTTTTAAAAATAAGGTGAGGCTGTTGAATTTGTGATCTCACTGTGTGTTTTTGATCTAGAGCATGGAGCTGGAGAAAGTGAACCCTGTGGTCTGCGGTTGTTTCAGGAGGACCAGCAGCTCCTGTTTGGATCTGGGACTGTAAAGTCTTACATTGTGCCCTAAAGCAGTGGTTCTCAACCTTTTCTCAGTGATGTACCCTCTGTGAAATATTTTTTTCAGCCAATTAGCCCTTAACCACAGAAAAGTGTTTTTGGTTGAATAAAAGATGTAAAACACAGCACTGTGGCATCAGTGTCTGATTTACTAAACTTTAGAACTGTGCAAAATATTGCTCATCTATAGTGGTCTCTTTTGAACTATCTGGAGAAACAAAAAAATTAAAAATAACTTAAACCTTGTTTACAAAGAAATATTTCACTCATGAATAAAGATTTGTGGACATTAATTTTTCAACTTCTATTCTTTTGAGATAACAATCAATAAATCTTTTCTCAAACTGAATTTGTGAACTTAATAAGAAACATTTCTTCATAAAGAATCAAACATATCCATGCACAGAAAATGCTCACAAAAAAGAAATCTTAATAAATGCATTACTAGGAGGATGCTGTCCAAGTTAAGGACAATATTGGACAATCCTTCACACGCTCTCCAGGACGTGCTGGACAGAAACAGGAGCACATCCAGCAGCAAACTCAATCCACCAAGATGCTCCACAAGAACACCACAGGAAATCATTCCTACCTGTGGACATCAAACTCTATAATTCCTCCCTGTGACACCTGGACTAATCTCTTTTATGGCTCAATCTTGTACATATTGTATATAATGTTTAACTTTGGAGTTATTTATGTTACATATTGGAATTTATACAGACAAGTTCATTTGTCTATTTTTTTAAATCTTCATTTTTCTGCCTTTCACATTTATATTTATTTATATCTAACTGAGTATTTCTAACACAATGCAATTCCCCCCTGGAAATAATAAAGTATTCTGATTCTGATTAAGTATCAAAAATTAGACTGACATCTTAAAGTTGCAAACTGTAACCACAGAAGAACACTGCTGCATGGAACTGAGCTCTTTGCACTTACGTTTTAAGATGTTCTGGCTTAATGCCACTGTTGGTTAATTTCTCTCCACAGAAAAAAAACACAATGCCACGGGTTGTTTGCAACTCATCAGAGTAAATTCCATTAAAACAGATTCTTCTGAATAGTGCCGGAATTTTGCCACCACTGGTTTCGCCTTCTTTGGTACTTGTGCCCCTATGTCTTTAGTAGCATTGCTGCTACATTTTAATCATGATGCCATTATTTTAGTTCTCAAGGCAGCAGTGATTGACAGGTGACACGTGCCAGGTTGGGTCAAACCATCCTAGTACGTGGGACACTGGTTTTTTTAGGTTAATGAAATTTAAGAGCCTACTCAATATAAAATTCATTTTATGAACTTTTAGACAGCTGGAATATTTATTACATAACTGTTTTAAAGGATTTTTGAAATTATGCTATTTTTAAAATATATGTGTATATTTTTAAAAAATCTCATGCACCCCCTAGAGTGCCTTCAAGTACCCAGTACAGTACCCCCAGGGGCTACTTGAGAACCAGTGCTCTAAAGGATGGCACTGCTTCAGACATTGAAGCAGATCAGTATTATTACTGTCTTTGTGGGAACGTGCCTTTCACACAGTTTGCAGTCACAGGTTTTCTGCTTCCTGTCGAACTTCAAACAGCCAAAATATCTCCACACACCGAACTCCTCCACCCCGTGTCCTTGTCTTTGGAGCCTCGGGCTCTGTCTGTTGCCATGTCTCCTTTAGTAAGGCTGCCCTTTGGGTTTTCCATTGTTATTTTCTTTTTTTATCTCGCTTGCTCTCCTGATATGTGGTGCACACGGCTGCAGAAGCAAAAACATTAGCAAGCGCCCTGCTGCCAGCTGCTAGTCTACGTAGCTCCTTTCCAGCCACATGATTGGATCAAGTAGCGCTATTCTCAGTATTACTGGCTTTTCGTGTTTTCTGTCAAAACATGAACAGAATGAGTTTGAACAACATTATATCAACTATGTCTTTAATCTCTATCGAGCAAAAGTTCAATCGTGATAATTGTCCTTATTGTTTTATCGTCCAGCGCTAATATGTATATGTAGTAAAGACTAAAGGGATTTGATTAAAGGGTCAAACTGTATTCATGCTCAGCCAATAAAACCATGACAGTAGACAATAATTAAATTTGCAGCTTCTCTGCAGCACTGTTCAAATCTGAAGTCTATCATAAATGCTTTCTCCAGTCAACCCAAAGAGGACCTTTATTGTGAAGCAGCTACAAAATATGCAACCCAATTGATGGAAGTTAGCAAGTTACTGAGACATAATAAAACAACCTGATACATATTCAAGCTTGTCATTTAGCAGCATTAGTAATATACCAACAGTCAGCAATGAAATGAGAAAATTAAACAACTAATAGTTTCAGCAAGGCTACTCTGACTTTCTCTAAGCTGTATGTGCTTTTCACGTTTCATTGGTTAACATAAACTTATTTTAAAAAAAAGCTCTATTTAAACACAGCAGGATTTGATCTGCTCCACGTACAACTCTTTGCAAAGCTCCTACCACCCACCTCTTTTTTAAAAAGAATGACACACCAAAAATCCAAAACATTATCACCGCAGGTGAAACCAAATGGAAAAAAGTCATTAACTGACAGCTGCCATCTAAAATGGAAAGTACAATGTCTTTTTTTTTTTACCCCCTCCTCTTCCTCATTTTTAAACATTTGCTGTGGTTATCTTGACATGCACAAATAGTTTGTTTTTCCCTGCCACAATGTTGAAAGGAGAATTATCTGTCCTTCATCTGTCCTTCTGTCTCATTAGCAGCCTGTTGTCGTTTTTGGCATTGCATAGATACAATCTGTTGTGCAAGGGACACGCAAGCTTGCTAACAGCAGCAGCAGCTCACACTCCATGTTAAAATGCCAACAAAGCTGGTCATTTCAGAGGTGCCACCGCACTTAGTTTTCCCACATGGTGCCGAAAAACATCAAACACAAAAATTGTATTCAGTGTCAGTCAGTCAACCTGAAACCTTACCTTAATGGAAAGAGCATAGAGGTGGTTGAGCATGACGTGATTGGGTTCTGGGAGCAGCGCAGGGTCACACTACAACAAAGAGAGAACGGCATTTTATCAAATACTCACAGTGTAATTTGATATTTTACAAACCTAATGTCCAGATGGATGTTTTCCAAAATACAAAAAACAAAACAAAACAAAAATGCTACTGACAAAGCAAAAAAACATTCTCAATAGTTTTACAGACCAACTTAATTGTAAGAATTTGGTGGCTGTAAGATACTTAACAAAGGCTGGGAAAGAGTTGAACTAAGATTGGAAAAGTGCACAGTATATTCAAGTAACACCAGTTTGGAAGACTCTACAATAAGCAGTCTAACTGGGAGCAGGTGTGAAATCATGATCGGGTATAAAAGTAGCATCAATTAAAGACTCGTTCTTTGCAAACAAAGATGGGTCGTGGCTCACCCCTTTGTGCCCAAATTCATAAGAGAACTGTTCAAAAATGTTCAAAATGGACATTTCAAAATATAAGGCTGTTGAAAATTGAGGTCTCAGCATCTACAGTGCATAATATGGTGAAAAGATTCAGAGAATTCAGACACACCTCAGTGTGTAAAGGGCAAGGTTAGAAACAACTGCTAAATGCATGTGATCTTCTGTCACCACTGTAACTTATCATAGTCCATCACTGCGAAAGCTTGCATCTGTGATGTATGGGCGCATCAGTGCGTATGGAAAAAGTAAGTTGCATGTATGTGAACATATAACTTACTCTGAGGCATATAGTGGGATTTTCGACAGGCATTTGCCTTACAAGCGCAAGGTCCCTGGTTTGATTCCACGTGGGGACACAAGCCCCCCATGGAGGGTTGCTTCAGGAAGGGCATCCGGCGTAAAACCTCTGCCAAATTACCAATGCGGATTAATCTGCTCTGGCGACCCCTTGAGGAGACTATAAGGGAGCAGCTATTCCCAGGACATGCATGTTTACTTCAGCAGGACAATGCCAGACCACATTTCACACTTGCTAGTGTGTTGCAGCCATGAAATTCTAAATTTGTGTACACTTGCAAAAACAATTAAGTTGGTCAATAAAGCTCCTGAAAATATTTTCTTAGTCCTTTTGTCAGTTTAACAAAGAAGAAGAAATACTTTATTAATCCCCTAAT
>VUQH01001823.1:4498-16094 GCA_015106775.1 Etroplus canarensis
TGGCCTCAACACCTTCCCTAAGGGGCTATATTTTGTGTGTGTGTGTGTGTGTGTGTGTGTGTGTGTGTGTGCTCGCGCACATTTGTGTGTGTGTCTCCACGTGTCCTATGGTCCTAGGGGTTTCTGTTTTGTTCCTAATGAGGTGCCAAGCTGTTCACATAGCTGACTTTCCTGAGAGATGTGAAAAGCATGATTGGACAACAGCTGGTGCAGCACTGGAGGTGTAGAACTGTAGAAGAGCGCTTCTGGCATTTCATTCTGTAAGATTAAGAGTCAATGGAAGACAGAGAAAGCGTGAAGTGTTGGATTTGATAGTTTACTGTATAGTGGACTGTTCAGAAAAAACAGTTAAATTTGAGGTGGTTTATTTTATGATAAAAAGTAAATACAGCAAATGATATTTTAAGTAGTTTTCTTCTTCTTAACAAGGAGGTGAACTCTTGAGATTAAGACTCTTTTTTGTGAGGGGGGGTCCTGGGCTCACAGGCAGCATTACCCTAACATGTTTTTGAATGTCAGGAGAAATCAGAGAAAATCCGCTCAAGCAAGGGAGAACATGCCAACTCCACACAGAAAGGCCCTACTTGGGTTTTAAACCTAGTACCCCCTTGCTGCCAGGCAACAGTACTAACCACTGATCCACCACGCTGCCACAGATGAGCATATGAATGTGTATTTCTGTGTGTGTGCATGTGCAAGGAACTGGACACATTCTAGTCTTTGTTAAACTCAGGGAACCAGATCAGCAACAAAGATCCTGCTGGGGAAACTAGTCCATCCCAACATGTACATTACATCTTAATTAATCTGCACTAAGAAGGAAGTTTGGCAATGTTTTAGGGATAAATCTACCACTTTGCATACTATCCTGTGAGTTAACTGGTTATCAAGCAGCTAACTAATGACCTGCTGCTATGTGCCATTTCATTCTAATGCCTGAAGTAAAGCTGTAACTGATGTAAGTAAGACATTCTCTCATCCTTACATCATTTTCTTAACCACCGAGAGGCAGAGTACACCCTTGTCAGGTCACCAGTCTATCACCAGGCGACCTGATGTTTTTTTTTCTTTTATATGGTCTAGAGGAAAAAATAATCATGGTAATCATCAGTTAGACTAGGATCTGAAAAAACTACTACTCTAGCTAAGATAGAATGACGATTCTTATTGTGAATCTTCCCTTGGCTCCACAAACAGATACTACCCAGGGCTGAATAAACATTTTTTCAATAATCATTTTGTCCACGAATACCAATAGAATTTGTTGCCTTATAGGACAAAGTAATAGAAATTAATCAGTTTTCTCATTTAATTAAGCTGAATGGCACCATGGAAATATAAACCAAAGCTGCCTTTGTACCACATTCCCGCTCTCTATATATCTTCACAGTGGTGACTGTCCCTGCTTGAACCTGAACAGGACTTTCTTGCACACAGCTTAGTTCTTTTCAGCTCTGGCTATTATTCTGACCTATAAAGATCAGTGCTATTATTCTGGGACATGCTCTATCAAGCCTACAGATGCAGTTTGAAATTGACAGCTGTGTGTATGTGTGTGTATGTGTTTGTATATCTAGAGTGCAGTGATTTGTAATGTAAGCCTGGGTTTCATCTAGACTATAACTTTGGCAGACATAACAAGAGAACCCTAAAGTCTCTGCCAGATACACACACACACACACACACACACAAAACCACACACACACACACACACCACATTGCTCCTTCAGATTTGTTATATTTAATTTTGAAAATGAACACATTCTCTTTACATCGTTGCCGCTCCGTTTTCTCCTTCAGGAGTCTTGACTGTATTGTGGCAGGGGTGTATGTGCTTGCAAAGCTTTAAAAACTTTCAACATAAAGCTTTGCTTAAAAGCACTTCAGAAGCTTTTTATTCCTTATACGTAAATGTATGAAAATGATACCTGCTATTTACTATTTGCATAATTTAAACAAGCAGATATATTCTTTCTTACTTGAGGGCTTTGAACACAAGCACCTTAATTACACTTCAGTTATTTAGTGTCTCAAATATCCTTTCTGATTCTCCCCCTGTGGTTTGGCGTATTTACAGACATCTGTTTTATATAGAATCTCACCGTTTTAAAAGTTTATTTCAGCTTTAAATATTGATTGATTAATATACAGTCACCCGCCACTTCATTAGGTTTTGTTTAATGAAAACACAGTACCTAATCAACCAATCACATGGCAGCAACTCAGTGCATTTAGGCATGCAAACATAGTCAAGATGACCTGCTTAAGTGCAAACTGGGCATCAGAATGGGAAAGAAAGGTGATTTAAGTGACTTTGAATGTGGTATGGTTGCTGGTGCTAGATGGGTTGGTCTGAGTGTTTCATCTACTGGGATTTTCCCATATAAAACCATCTCTATGGTTTATAGACAATCGTCTGAAAAAGAGAGTGACAGTTCTACAGTTGATCCCAGAGGTCAGAGAAGAATGGCCAGGAAGGCAACAGTGACTCAAATACCCACTTTTTACAACCAAGGTATGCAGAAGAGCATCCATGAAAACACAATATGTCGAACCTTGAAGCAGATAGGTTACAGCAGCCGAAGACCACACTGGGTGCCACTCCAATCAGCTAAAAACAGGAAACTGAGGCTTTATTTTGCATGGGCTCACAAAAATTGTACAAAAGATGATTGGAAAAAGTTGCCTGGTCTGATGAGTCTTGAGTTCTGATGGTAGGGTCAGAATTTGGTCTAAAAAACATGAAAGCATGGATCCATCCTGCCTTATGTCAACAGTTCAGGCTGCTGGTTGTGGTGTAATGGTGTGTGAGATATTTTCTTGGCAACCTTTGGGCCTGTCTGTACCAGCTGAGCATGATTTAAATGTCACAGCCTACCTGAGCATTGTTGCTTACATGCCCATCCCTTTATGACCACAATGTACTCATCTTCTGATGGCTCTTCCAGCAGGATAATGCACCATTTCACAAAGCTCAAGTAATCTCAAACAGATTTCTTGAACCTTACAATGAGTTCACTGTACTTAAATGCCGTCCACATTCACCAGAGCTCAATACTATAGAGCACTTTTGGGAAGAGGTAAAATGGGAGATTCACATCGTAAATGTGCAGCTGACAAATCTGCAGCAACTGTGTGATGCTTTCATCTTAATATGGGCCAGAGTCTCTGAGGAATGTTTCCAGTACCTTGTTGAATCCATGCCATGAAGAATTAAGGCAGTTCTGAAGTCCAGTACAGTACTAGCAAGGTTTACCTAATAAAGTGTAAAACTGAGTATATTTTCACCTTCTAAATGAGACAGTTTCTCCTCTCTTTATTCTCAGTCCCATTCTTTGCAGCTGTAGCTGATAATCAAAAATGAATCTAAGACTTGACAAGGACAGAGCTATCTGCCAGAGTATCTCTTTGTCTTCCCCTTTGTCCTTCTGCCAGAAAATGACAATTCAACAGTTGATTGATGCAGAGCTGATGAACAAATGTTGCTTCAGAATAAGTTCGACTCTCTTTTCAAAGAGTATGACTGTATAATTTGTTTGTGTGTGTGTGTGTGTGTGTGTGAGTGTGTGTGTGTGTGTGTGTGTGCGCACGCATTCAGTCAGTGTGAATAATTCATGTGAGGATTAGAGAGAGAGGCAAAGAAATGGGTCAGAACTGCAGTTAGTTCATTGGACAATTGCAAAGATCAAAGAGTGAGTGAAAGAAATGGAGACAGAAAATTAAAAATGGAGGAAATAAAATAGCTTAAAACTGATATTTTAAACAATTAATTACATGTATGTAATTTTTAGCCATCTCTGCATTCAGATTCATTTGCGCTTCTCACAATCTGTGCATCTATTTGTAAATTTCTTTGAGTGTGTTTGTCTTTCAGTGTTCTAATAGGAAAGTTAAGTAATTGTGTTGTATAGCAACTGCTGTTCCTCATAGGGCAGAAGTCAATACCCATGTTAATCTGTCTCCCTCTGAACTGTTGAGTGTGTGTAAGGCATAGCAGAGGCCTATTCTCTTTGAGTGATCTCAGCAACAACACTGAAATTGTGCCTCAGGATATACGTGTGTGTCAGTGTCTGTGTGGTTGAGTGGGCTCATGTAGATTTGCCCTAAATCTCTGGGGTAATGTTTCTATTTGGGCCCTAAGATCCACAAAGACCCCTCTCCCCCTGGGAGACCCGATTGGCCTATTGCTGTATATCCACTGACAACACGCGCGCGCACACACACACACACACGCACACACACACACACACACACACACACACACACACATAGACATGCAGAGAAAAGAGTGGTATAGCACACATGGTATAGCACAAGAACACAACTTCTTTCTGGGCCTGTTTACTGGCCCACACATGCACAGACATGTTTTTGGTGTCTAGGTTGGAGGATGTAACAGCCATAGCCTCTGGTGATTTAATGCTTCTTGGTGAAGGTCAATTTAGGGAAAAATTAACTTTGTTAGAAAGAAAAGAGAGAGGATGGAAAGGAGAAAAGTAGAAGGTTGTTACAAACACAAGAACCCCAGTTTACTACTTTATACTTCTACTTTTAAATCCATTTTTCCAGAGAGGGAGAACAAAAAACCCCTGTAAAGAAAAAGGAAATGGATGAAGTATATGATAAAGGCTGTGAATTCTATTGCAAATTGCATTAAACTGTTCTTGTTAAAAACGCACAAAAAGCTAGGTTGTTCTTACTCTGTGCTGTGAAATTAAATCTGATAAAACTGTCTCTATTTATAGTTTAGCACTGAAAATAAAACACCTACCTGCATCTGGAGTAGGTTTATGTTTCGTCATATTGTTTTTTCCTAGAAATGCCCTAGACACTTTAAAAATAAACCCACATTTTTTTCTGCCGAGATTTTGACTCCAGGCTTTGGCTTGTTGATTTTAAGCTGAGATCTGGTAGTGTTCCTCTGTGTATTCTAACTTGCTTATAAAATATGTGCAGAAGAAAAGATATTTAGCTAGCTCTAACTCAGGACAGGCCTTGAAAACCCCAACACAGAATATGTGTGTGTGTGTGTGTGTGTGTGTGAATCCTCTTTTTCTGCAATATGTGACAGTGAGGCATGTAAGGACATTTGTGAGTGGGTGTAGGCACATGCATGTATGTGTGCTCAGAGGTTGGTCAGTGTTATAAACACCAGTGGAGTTTGTTTACATGCTCAGTATCAGTTTGGGAAGCTGTCATTTACCAAGATATACACACAGATATTTAGCACAGTGTGCACAGTAAGGAGTGTGAGTGAACCTATTTGTGTGGATGTGTGTGAGTGGGATTGTCATCCTGAAATCACGTTTTTCTAACTGACTGTCCGCATTTCAAGTGCAGCTTGCCAGGAAGTGTAATTTCCTGCTCAAGAGACTGATTCAGCAGCATCCAGCTGTTCCATGCATTTGGTTGGAAAGACAGGAGAGATAAAAGGAAGACAGAGAGTTTCAGGGGGAGGCTGTCTGTTTTTCCATATAAGCTCTTAATTGTTGTTTTCCCAGGTGCCAACCCCCCCACCCCCATCCCCACTCTGCCAGTCACTCTTTGCTGCCCAGAAGCCCACCAATCATTCATCCCCTTTCTCCCTGTTGTTGTTTCACACTTTTAAATAGTGCGCTCCATCTCCTCAAAACCCGCTAAAGATATTGTGTCTGCACTCTCAGTCTGAGTTGTTTAAACCTTTGCATACTTTTTTCCTCTGGTGGTCATTTTGAAAATCTTGAATCCCACAGCTATGTAGTCCTGAATTTATAAAGCTGTGAGTATGAGTGTTGGCTTGATTCTCATGAATGCTATGATAGCTTAAAAAAAAAAGGGGGGGGCGGGTATTCTAACATCAAATTATTTGAATTCTTTCTTTTGTTTTTTTATTAAATTTGCAGTGAGTATAATTTTTGTTTCATTATTTATTCATTTTGAGATTTAGATATTCTGAAAATTTCAGTGAATGTATAGTCTTTCTTTACTGTATGGATCAGGTTTGAAGTCAGATTGCATATGTGTGGTTGCGGCTGTAGTAGCCCCACACCTACAGTATATAGCGTACAACAGGCATGGGTATGCATGTAGAAGATGGCACACCTCTGTGAAATGTGATTTCGTGAGTGGGAAAGAAATGGAAAGAAACAGAAATTGGGTCATTAAAGGCAGAAGTCATAAAGACATGTAAACCTAGAGAGACATGGCAAAGACGTAGTGAAAGAGGAATGTAAACGAGAGTGGAGAGATGGAAAAAATACTTTAAGGTTATGTCCTCACATACTGAAAACTTTTCAGTTTTACATAGCCTTTAAATCATCAACCAGTCTTTCTTGCCTTCTTACTGCACAGTGTGTTTACTTTCTGATCCCAGTATTTAGTGCTTGACTTCTTTTACCATACAGAGCAATGCCTCCAGTAGGCAGCCTTAAGTCGTTTTTGCATGCAGTGACCAACTGTGTTGAGTTTTCAGAAGTGTTCCTTAGCCCAAACGGCAGTGGTTTTCAAATTTTTTTCCTCCACATATAAAGATTCTTTCAGATTCTCTCAATCTTTTAACAGTATTGCATACTGCAGTTGATAATATCCTCAGATTGAAGAAATTTTATTCTTAAACTTTTTAACTATTTGCCTACACAGTCTTTTACATAATGATTAGCCAGACGTCATTTGGACTTCTGAATGACTCAGCTCTTTTTAGATCAAATAATTTTACCTATTAGCCTCATTGGTTGTGAGACATTCCACCAGATGGTTTTTTAGCATTACAGACTTTTTCAGTTTTTATTTCACTTCTTCCTAGTCTTTGAAATATGTTACTGCTATTACATTCAAAATGTACATATAGTATATTTATATTCTTATCTTATTTTCAACATTTGTGATTTTGTCATTGTGGGATTTTTAAAAAAATGGCCAATAATTGTATCCTGCTTTTCCTTTCATTTTACACAGCATCCAGTTTTTTGTAAATGGCATTGCACATCATTATTTCCTGGACAAATATAGTATGTAGTGTGTGCTCAAGCACCAGGTGTTTTCTCCCCCTTTCCGCACCTGCCTCTCTTTAACTGAGTTGTGATTTCTCAGCAGGGTCAGTGTAAGCTCCCCTTAGATCTGTTCTGATGAAACAGGGAGTCACGTCTGCCTTTTTAACCCTTGTCTTCCTTTCTCCCTTGCTTTAGTTTTGATGTGTCTGCAGTATGCTGTGTTCATATATTTGTGATTTTGTTGCAGAAACCCAGATGCATGTAGACATTTACTCAAATAGATCTCCACTTCTTGATTACTGTCTTAATGATTTACTTTCTCTTCTGTTTTCCCTGTTCCCCTTTCTCACCCTGTCTCCTTTCTCTCCCCCCCCCCTTTGGTAACTCGCAGGTGGTGTCCTCCTGTCAAAAACACAGGCTCCTTCGACACATTGCTGACAGCACAAGACGAAAGGGGGAAAAAAAGAGTACGGGAAACAGAGAGCTCCAGACACATACTTGCAAGAGAAAGAGGCCAGTCCCCTGCTATTTTGCAGCTGTGTTGGAGTCAGCGAATGGTCTTCAGTTCTAATAGGAAAAAGAAGTTCTTCTCTGACATCTTATTGCACAGGGGATGAGCCCAGGCTAGGGCAATGTTAAAGCCTCGCTGGCCTTGGATCAGGCCCCTGGGGCTGTTCTGTGTAGGGATGGGTGATATCCCAGCTGGATCTTCCGCTGTCACCATTCTCCACGGCTATCATTAGTGGCTAATGAGCTGCTGCTAGAGAGGAAACAGAGAAGGTGCCTGTGGAGAGTGGAGGAACCGTACAGCTGTTATTAAGATACCCAGAGAGAATTCTTCACCTCTGCAAGGGAATTACACCTTTTAAAGCTTCGAAAGCACAACTTTCATTGTTGTAGGTATTTTTTTAGGTAATGATAGCCTTTTTTGTTACAGCATTGTATGCTTTTAAAATGTCATCTTGCAGTTGAAAGATGCCTTTTTTTCAGCAAGATGATTCAGTGTTTGGATATAAACTCTTTTTCTCACACAACTTGAAGGATTTTCAACATATATTTTTATAAAGAAGGATATTTGTTTAAGTTTTTTTGTTTACTCTTTCTTATAATTTTGACCTTCCTATGTCCTGAAGAAAATTGGTCAACATGGCAGCAGCCTATCGTGTTGTTGTGAGCAGCGTGAGCTGCTACAACAGTGTGGTAGTGGACCGGCGCACTCACTCCCACGCGGTGCACTACTGCTCCGGGCCATGTGGAGCAATATCTCAGGGCCTTGACTGCACTGTGGCACACCGTGGCACCTGCTCTGAGCTGCTTATTGCACCTGACTCTGCATACAATGAACTTAACAGCTCACCCATACACTCCCGCAACATTATCAGTCAGCAACTTCCAAACCATGCTAAACTTTGTCTTACCATGGATGCCACTCATAATGGTAGTCTAGAGAGGGCAGGCAGCAGCGGCAATTTATCTTTAGGAGAGGAGAGCCCCACATGGCGTGGTAAAAAGACCCCCAGCGGTGGTGGATCGACTGGGAACATGAGCTCCTCTGGCAGTCTAAAGGATATTACTGAAGAGGCCATTAACTTGGCCAGTGGTAAGCTCAAGGAGTTTTCATTTGACAAACTCCGCCTTTCATCCTCCAGCCACATCACCTTCCGGAAAGGTCGTAAAGTCCGTCCTGACTCTTTCAGCCGTCGCTCCACCGACCTGGAGATTATTTATGGCCACTTCAGCTCCAACCTTACCACAAATGCAACTACTAATTGCATGACAAATGGCACGTCTACTTCTAATGATGAGAACCTGCCACCATTTGTGCAAGGAAAAGCAACAGTGCTAGAGGAGACAAAACTAAAGGGCAGCACAGGCACTGTGTCAGCTATCACCAAACCTGGTGGTGGCTCAACCAGCAGCCTCACGAGTATTGGGTCATTAGACCAAAGTTTGAACACAGTGGCCTCCCTGTACCGGAACACTTTAGGAGAAGAGAACTTAATTGCCCGTCTGCTGGAGAAGACACGAGCAGAAGCAGCTACTGGGGGAGCAGGTGGGGAAGACATTCGTGCCTGCCTTGATATTCTGCTTAAATGTTCTGAGGATCTTAAGAAATGCACTGACATAATCAAACAGTGTATCAAACGCAAAGCTGGTGGAGGGACAGAGGACGGGGGAGCAAGTCCTGACAGTGTATATCGGGCTGTGATGACCCGACTCAGCTCCTATTTAAAGAGACTGCCTCTGGAGCTAGAAGGGATCGGAGGTTTGGGAGGCAGTGGACAGGGTGCACCTGGAAGTGGGCACAGTGATCTGGCTGAGCTGGTTAACACTCTTCACTCCATACAGCAGGGACCTTACTCTCCAATATTTGGCAATGAACAGCCTCCCCGCTATGAGGATGTGGTACACTCTCCTCCAATCACGAAAAATGTTCCACATTCTTCTACTCCATCTGTCTCTGTCTCATCAACATCTTCATCTCTGAAATCAGATTCCATCCACACCAAAGCAGTCCAAAGCTCAGAACAGCTCAGAGCTTCCCCACTTACTAATGGAGTACAGCATCCAGATCTTCCTTCTTTCTCACAACACACACTTTCTCTGCCAACCATCATATCCTCTTCATCCAGCTCTTCTCCAACACACTCCCCCTCCCCTCTTCGTACCTCCCCAACCCCACCATATACACACACTCCCCCAGCATCGCCAATGGAGGCTCTTTATATTGAGGAGGAAGAAGTAGATATGGGAAAATCACCAGAACAAATCTCTCAGCAGACACACACTCCAACTAGAGGGGTGAACACCAACCAGAGCAAAAGTGGCCCTACCCTGGGGCAACACATGCACCTGTCCCAAACACACATGCTCCATAACTCTTCAAACAATTTACAAGCCAGCTCTGGCTACAGCCCAAATTGGCCTTCCTCTGCCTCACTAACAGTCTCTTCACCCAAAGCCGCTGCACATAGGAATGATGACATTGACAAGCTGCTCATGGACTTGGAGAATCTTTCTCAGAGTATGAGCCACCCCAGAAAGACAGAGCCTCCACTTCCAGCCAAGACCAGGAAGAGAGATGGGGCTCAGGTAATCAGTTCTAGTGAAACCTTTACACAATCCAAAATGGCTCAGTTCCAAGTCCTAAAGCCATCCAGCCATTTAACCATGAATGGTCTTAGCTCCAGAACTCCCCAAAGTCTCACTTCTCCTAAGGAAGAGAACAGTGAAGTTGTGGCAGGAGAGGAAGAGGATGGGGCACTGTTGCTAAGAATCCTAGAGAGCATTGAGAGTTTTGCCCAAGAGCTGGTGGACTCTGGGGCAGGTAGCACAGGGAGTGCTGAGAGGAACAGTGGAAAGGAGCGGGAGGTGATGAGGCTCCTGCAGGATACACTGGCCAGCACTGGCAGGATTGATACACCTTTGGAGAGCACAAACCCACCAGCTGCTCCCACTGTTCCAATCGGGCACACAGATGCAGTCCCAGCTGTACTGACAAAATGCACCTTGGCAAATACACCTGCAGTTTTACCTGCCCCAGTACCTGCAATATCTGAAACTGAGTGCAGTGCAATGCCCAAACAAGCACTTGAACCTCCACCGGAAACTACTCCCCAGCTTTTGCCTACACCTATACCTGGCCCTGCAACGGAGGCTACAGATGCATTTGTAGAAACGGCTACAGATGAGGATGATTCAGAATCCATCCCTGCCATTATATCATCTCCATCTGTAAGCTTGCATTCTTCTACGCATTCAGATGAACTCATACCCATGGTGACATCTGAAGCTCCAGCTCCTGTTGCCATTCTAGCCACAGCAGCCACAACAGGTGCTGCCATTAATGTTGGTGAACCTGCAAGTTTGAGAGATGCTGGCTCAACCCTCCTCATCCAGCAGACTCCAGAGGTCATTAGAGTAAGTGTTCCATAGTCACACCCACAACTGCACAATCTAATAGACAAACAGAGACATATTTAGACATTTAGAGAACATAGCCAAACACGTTTTTATTGAGACAGTGGTATTTCATTTACATTTAAATACATTATAATTAAAACTTCTGTTAATAAATAACGTAATAAGTGTTTTAAGGACTTGGGTAATATGAAGTCTTTACTCCAAGGAAGACTGTGCCTTTGCAATTATGTGGTGTAGTGCTATTCAAAGTAACTGCAAATCACTGTCCCACTGAGGGGGCGCTTCATTCCTGCTTCATGATTTTAGAAGGATATCTACATGCAGCGCAGCTTTGGGTCAGTTTATGTTTACTGACTTATATAATGGCTTATGCATGCATTTTAAAGCAGTCTGAGAGTGACTGACTATGTGATGGATATAGAGGAACCACATGGGCTGATGAGCATTAGGCTGAAAATAAACCGAATTTTTTTGATGTGACAAAAAGGGATTGATGCTTTTAAAACTGATGTAATTGGTAGTTTTAATGAACTATAATAAACATACTGATACAGTTTCCATATCAGGACTTGAATATAAGGGCTGGAGCTCTGGATCATGGAACAGAATAGCTCATTGTTAGGAGTGGCTCTTTGTTGACTTTTCCTGCTTTCTAACTTGTGTTTTGTTCTGCAATTGTGTGTGTGTGTGTGTGTGTGTGTGTG
>VUQH01001824.1:1594-17969 GCA_015106775.1 Etroplus canarensis
TTTTATGTTTTTGGCAAAAACACACAATACTAAATATAGTACTATGTAAAAATGACAACTAACCCTCACTCACACACACACACACACACACACACACACACGTGCGTGCAGTGTTCCAGTGATTCAGGAAGCAGGTCATATTTTTCCATACAGAACGAGGAGGTCCTAAGAGCAGCAGCAGAGGGACTTCCTTTGCCAAAGGGCCAAATTCCACATGGTCCATTACCATTAACCCACCCAGGCTAACTCACAGCCCCCAAAGTCCCCAAACACACAACACTCAGCATAGTTCTGGGGAAAGCCTCGACTTCACAATCAGCTGTCAGGTTCACCCCACCAAAGCAGACAACTTCTGGAAACTTCTGAGGAGTTTGTTGGTTCTTCTCTTGCTATTTCTATCACTGTCATGACACTTAGACATGCCAGTCAGCAGTAAAAAAAATAGAGGAAATGAACTGTGGGTACTACTGACTAGAAAACTAATATAAAGTGGAAATCCAAGGAAAATCCTCAGTCAGTGTCAGTGCTGAACAAAATTCTGCTATTTGCTGATATGCTTTAAACTCAAATCTATGGCATGGATAGCTTTATAATGTCCTCTGAGTAACTGTCACAGGTAGTGCTGAACTATCTCACCTTGTAGAAATATTGGGCTTTAGTTCATTTGAGAATGGACCCTTGAATAAGCTGCTAATTTAAACGATTATCATAATTCATAAGCAAGAGCATGTATATGGTGCTTTTGAATGAGACAATTCACAATTACATTATCAGTGCTACTGCAGTGTTATTACCACAAGCAGTTTAAATCAAGTGAAACATTTCATGTGTTCCCCCACTTCAGGTCTATCCGATCCCCTTTTAGTTGGTATGCAGTTAACAAGCTTTTTGAACCCTCATTAGACCCCCCTCCAACTCTCTCTCTTTCTCTCTCTCACACACACACACACAAGCTTTTCACCCCCACTCTGAAACTATTGTCTAACAGTGTGGAGACATGCAGCTGCCTGTCTAGTCTCTTGCAATCCAGCATCAGTAACACACTGACACATGGGGGAACACAAGGCAAAGGGCAAAGTTAGTCATCTCATTCCTACAAAGTGTGTGTGTGTGTGTGTGTGTGTGCTTTTGGAAAAGAAGCCTTTTACTAAATGACTATTATGAAAGCCTGGAAGGTCAGAGCAGTGTCTGCACTGTGCTGGAATGCAACCAGGCATAGAGGGAGGTAAACTGTTTACACGCCTGTTATATGTGACACTGTGAGTTTCCTTCAAACTGATGAAGACACTGTCTTTCAGGAAGGTGGAAGCAACACTGCAGCTCGTAAAATCTTCTCTCTCTATATATCAGATCTATTAGCATGCTTGCTTACGTTTGGTTACTGGAAGTGTTAAGAATGAGGTTAACCAGCAGCTTGGTGAAAGTTAATCATCTGCCAGTGGACATTTTGTGCAGCTGCTGCTGCTGCTTATTTTACAGTCAGTCAACCTGAACGGGTTTCCTCTGTCCAGTTGGCATGTGAGATGTGGAGCAGTTTGTGGCGCTTTAAAAGACTGAGAAAGCATCTTGACGGGGTACATTTGTGCGACTCGTACAGCTTTAACGTCCCCCCGCTTGAACTGCATGACTTGATGGGCCGCTACAGCCCCGGCCACAGGAGTTGTTAGAACTTAGCATGGACTGTAAATCCGCTAATTCACTTTGCAGACTAACTCAGTAAATTAGGGCAATTCTTTAGCTCCACAGACCCACTTTTTTTTTTACTCTTTTGGCTAGCGGCTATAAACTGCAAAGTGGAACTGGTCCTGTCGGAAACCGTCGAGTTAAAGTGACAGCCGTTAAATTCTCCACATCTCGTCTTTAAACGTTCCGACAGCCGCTCGGCGGTAAGTCGGAGGCCTCGGCAAAGCGGTGAAGAAAACAGACCCCGGTGTCCGTTTACGGGGGCTCCCGTGTCTGGCCTCCCTCCTCTTTGGCCGTGTATTCGTGTTACGCGTGGAAATCAAAGCACGGCTAAAATTCCGCTCGGCGCGGAGGTTTAACGCTACTGACCTGGATGAACTGGATGGTCAGGGCTGATTTCCCGACGCCGCCGCCTCCGACCACAACCAGGCGGTACTTCTCCTGCACCGAGCCGTCCTTCCAGCCTGCCATCGAGGACACTTTGCTGCGCTCGCCGCCGCCTCCGCCGCTGCTGAAACACCAGTGAGCAGCAAACACCCACTTTTTTCCCCCTGTAAACTGAACAGGCCCTGTAGCGGAGACGCCGGAACGCAAGCAGCAGAGCGCAGCTACGAGCCCAAACGCCTCGCCCGTGGGGTCCTGTGGGTGCGGGGATGCGAACGGAGAGGGATCCCGGAGCTACCACCGCCTGTCCATACGCCTGACCGTGTTTCAGGCTCGACAACACTGCGCGACTCAAGATGTGGATCCGATAGCAGGAGCAGTCTGTAGGCCAGTACTAATGTCTGGCGCTAGGGGCTCTTCTACAGGCAGTTTGCACTGCTTGCCTTAACACTCTCTTACACACACACACACACACACACACACACACACACACACACAGAGCTCTAACCCACTCTGCAGCTCTGTTCTGAGACTAACATGATGCACCCTGCAGTCACATTCCTGTCCTCAAACGCTCTGCATCGTCTACTCGCTGTAATTACAACCAATTAAGCCGTGATGACGCGTCCTGCAGCCTTTCCCATAATGCAAACATCCAGTAATATAATCCAAGTATTCCTGGCGTTTGCTTTTCTCTTCAGTCTAAATCAGTAGTTGGAACAGTGGAACATTCCCTGACTTATAAGCCACGCTCTTTCCTCTGTTTTTGTTTAGCAGGGGTAAAAAAAAAAGAAAAAGATTAAACTAGCTTTTTTTAAAAAAAAAAATCCCAAATATTTTCTTACATCCAAATCGAGGTTGTTAATAAATGTCAAAAACTTCTTCGGCCAAATGATTTCTATAGATTCAGTGAAATAACTTTTAAAAAATAATGCCCAGTAGACATGATCTCAGTACAGACTGTGGACATAAAGCAGTAAAACAATGCAATAAACTGGTGTGTTGGATTATAAAACAAAAGGCTACTGGAATGTTGTGATAATGTTTTAATTACAGCTACTGCACTGTACGAGGCTGCTTTTCCACAATGCATAAGAAAGTGCACATTATAGTTTATTTTGAGGTTTGTGCCATCATAATTCATCTCACAGGTGAAATGTAAACGACTGTGATTGCCTCTTGCTGGAAATGAATGCCACCAGCTAATCTAAATTACACCCTTTATTTCAATGTGTAAAAGTGCATCATTGTCATTTTGTCAGTCATGTGCCAAGTGATGACAAATCTGTTTGCCTTTGCTCAACACCATCAGGGCTCTGTGGCGCCACCTGGTATCTAAAAAGAGAACGACTGGGCGTGAAAACCCTGAGTTGTTGTAGTGTAGAGCATTCAGGTGAATGGTTTCTGATGTGGATAAGGCTGCTTCGTATGCACAGTGAGTGTTGTTGAAAATTCCGTCTCGCCCATATGGTTTTAAAATACTGAGAAGAGGCTGGTTAATGGTTTAGAAAGCCAGAAAAATAATCATGCTGCTGAAATTCCTGGAATTAAAAGTGAGGCAGCTGCTAAAACATCACAACATACACAAAGCAAATCCTTTTAAAATAAGAGGAACTGTAATAGTGATCCTTTGTTTAGGGAGATGATTCTGTCTGCATTAGCTTGGAAAAACATATTTTTACCCCCAAAATTAGACTTTATAAGGTTTCGCTGTGATTGTCATAACTATGCTAAAAAACACTCCGTATAATGCACACAGTAGTTGGACTGCTGCAGACAGCCAACTGTTTATTTTCACAGTTGAAGGTCTGACCTCAAAGCCACCTTTCAGCCTTTATCTAACCCCCTGGAGGGAGATTTTACAGATACTGTAAATGTATGACTGGGGTTGTGACCCTTTAATCTGGCCTACTCCCAGAAATGTCCCTTTACTCATAAATTATAAACAGGAGGGCAAGTGGAATACGCAGGCCTGTGCCAGCACTAATCTATCTCCATCTCATTATCACACTGACAGGGAAACTTGCATTTGGCTTGGGGAGTTCATTTCAAACTGCAGCAATACATTACCTGAGGTTAAAGGAATTCATGTTCTTGCTCAGGATATGTATGTGGATAGGCATTTTTTTTGGCGATGATGTAAGTTTGGGGGGTACTGACAGAACAAATTCCAATCAGTTTCACACTGTGCAAGATATCACAAGAGGCATCTGAGGAATCCTAATTAAAGCCTAGAGGTATGAGCTCAGAAGCTAGACAAGGAATCGCTTCACTTTGGGGCACAACTACCTTCAGGTTAACAGTAACAACTGCTTTAATACTTTAAACTACTAAACATCTACTGCAGTGAGTGTGAAAGCAGGTACAGTACAACTTTTGAAAGGAAGGCACACCAGTTTTTCACATTTAATTGAATATTACGTGACTTTTTTTTCTTTTGCTTATACTTTTGAATATAATTACATTTTAATCCTGAGATTGTTTTGTAAATACCCCTATGTTAGGAAAAAACAAGCTAAAAATGATGAGCGGTTAATACTAGAAAAGAATAGGCTATTACCCAATGAATAAATCATGGAGCACAATTTTTACATTATTTCAATATATTTATTGAAAATGAAATAGGACAGGGAAAGAACATTGTTGCGATGTAGTTTTCATAAAGAGGTGATGTTAAAAAATATAGAACACAGAAGTAACTGACCATATAGTTCTTAATTTGCTATGATGAAAAGAAACAGCAAGTTAGGCGACACAATCCAATAGCAGTTGCTTCAGACATTTGCCTTTTTTTGGGAAAGGTTGATCTTGTCCCCCAGACTCAGGGCCATCCCCTGTGGAACAAAGGAGGGAGGATTCAAATGCAACAAATGCTACATTAGCATATCTGAAATATAGTTTGGTCCATTTTCATTTGGAGAGCAATACAGCTTTTGTAATTCTGAGACTGTGTCACCTAAATGGTTTATGCAATATTTTTGCTAAATGAGCTGCTAAATGCAAAATCTGCGCTTTAATTACAAGTTAAACCTCTCATTTCAGATCTATTGTGGAGGTATACAGAGGCAAAATTACTGTGCAAATACCTATAGAACTGACTGTGTAATAGTAATGGTATCTAGTCTAATCAGTTATTTCTTATATTCACTGATGCTTGTTTTTTTAGTCTAGTTCTTTCAATAACTTACAAGCTTAATATGATGGATTACCAGCAGATGAATTTTTTACACTGCTTGAATTGAGGGCAAACAAAGTAAGCCCAGCTTTTACTTCTTAGATTCTTAAAGGTTCACAGTGCGACAGCTGCGACCCACCTGACTTTTGGCTCTAATGCGTATGTGTCCGTTGACAGGTGCCTCAGGCCCCAGGTGGAGAGGCTTCTCAATGCTGACATTAGCTAGGGCATCTTCTCCAAAGATAGAACGAGCATAAAGGTTGGCAGCCATGAAGCCACAGAAGCCAGACAGTGCCTGGTTTATAAGAGAAATGAGGTGTGTAAGAACAAAGAACCACAACACAGCACTGGCACATTCATTTTGTAATAAGGGACCTTGTAATTATTTATGCTTAATTACTATTTTACCATTATGTTAAGTTGTACATATATTAACAGGTTAGATACACAGTCAGCACAACAACTGTTGTAACAGAGCCACTGAGTTATCCCAACGTGCACTATTGCCAAAAGTTTTAATTGTCTTCTGTATTTATATTTAGGAATGCTGCCAGATTTAAAACCTTGTTAACTTTCCTTCTTCTGCTGTATACATAATGACTTATACCAACCTTTTCAGGAGTCAAACATTTCATGTTGGTGGACTTGAGGATATGCTGGAGATATTCATTCAGATCAGTGATGTTGGTGTTCACTGTCACCTACAATAAAGAACCATCAATGTTCAGTTTTAGCTGAATGTAAACCATTAAATAAAGCAGGAAAATACCTTTCACATGTCTAATTTGTAATGCGCATCAAAGTACTTCTGCAAAATCAGTCTCACACTTTACCTTGTTTTCCCACTCAAACTCAGCCCACATCTGTCTGAACTCTGCATCAGTGCAGGAGGCCGGCTGGATGTAGTCCATGATGTCAATATGGATGTCACTGAGGACAACACAGTTTCTATCGCTAGCAGCTCCCGACACGTCATAGACTGGGAAGAAGGATTCAAATATCCCCGTAATTAAGAAAAATATAAATGCAGACATGAGTGGATATGTGATATTTAAAAAGGACCAAAAGCTGTTCTCTTACCAATGTTTCCAAATATAATGCCATTCTCAGTAGAAGCCACCTTGACATTGGCCTTGATGTTAGCAAAATCATGAGGGGCCAAAGTTAGAGGTGAAGGCTTCTCAACCAACTTGAGATCACCTGTAGGATGGAAAAACTGAATTAAGTTTGGCATGGACACTTAAATGCAAGTGGCTTAAATCAGACAAAATTCACATTTTTTTCAGTGAGGCTGAAAATAAACCACACAAACCTAAAGTGGCCAGTTCCAGTGTGCAGTTCTGAAGAGTGTCACTGGTCTGGTTGACCACCAGGACATCCAGCACAATGTCATACTGGTTGACATGAACATAGGCTTCAGCATACACTGGGTCTGAGAAGCCTGTCAGTTGGGTCACCTATATTGGGCAAAAAAAGAATTGCATTTATTATGAATTATATTAGAACCAAGTATAAACACTCCATAATAGCAACACGATTAAAGACTCTTTAAAAAGATTTTTTTTTTAAAACAAGCTTTAAAAAGCCAAGGATTGCACAACAAGGCTTTCAGGAGCAGTGCAATAGAATGAAAATAAAAATGACTTCATACCTGAAGCCAAATTTAATATGAAACTAATATAAGTGACACTGAAGTGATTTGTAAATTTGAAACACACGCAAATGCAAATAACCACTCCCTCTCTCTCCCACCATACAAGAACAGCCTTATAAATACCAAAAAACAAAACAATACAATCTAACAAATCTCCAAGCCGGGATAATCTCCAAGTATCAAACATTTATCTTCTGCATAAACTTTCAGCTTTCTTATATAGAAAGACTTGAGGGCTTGTGGCACACCTTGTTGAGCTTAGATGCCAGAGGATCAGCAGCCTCCTTTCTTTGAGTGTTGCCCATAGCAGCCAGCAGGCTGAGCTGGAACTGGTCCTCCTTAGAAGTCATCTCATTTTTGGCTGTGAGCTGCATGAAAGATATTGGATCGTCCGCCTGCACTGTTACATTGCGTTTCTCAGACTCTTTCTGTGGTCAGAAGAAGAAACACAGATGGTTATTGTTGGAGGGAATAGTCACTAGCCCCTAACAGAATCAAAACAAAGTACCTATAATGTGAAAAAGACGCAAAAAAAAAAAAATAACAGAATGAGATAGCATAAATCAGAGTAAAGTGTTGTTAGTGTGTAGAGTTAACCGAAAAACTGTATTGACTGTGACAAGCCTCCTGTAAAAAGAAACCAGAGCATCACATATAACCTATACCAATAGCTCATGTCCTCAAAAGGCCAACGTTTCATACAGCTAAAAGCTGTCTTCATGTTTTAAATTAGGGAAAAATAATTACAACTTGTTCACAAGCAATATAATACTGAGAGCCTGAAGATCAATCACACAGAGATACAAATCTAATTAATCATTTGATATGACCTGTTGCAGGATTATTATAAAATCTGGCTCTAATTCACTACCACACCATTTGTGACAACAATTGTCCAAGCCTCCAAAATGTTTGTACACATAGGTCAAAATTCGTTGATGTACAGGTGTGCACATTATCCCATCTGTACATAATGCACACTGTATATATATTGCACTTGCTGCTCTTTGCACTTCTGATTAGATGCTAAACTTGTAATTATACATATGTAATAATAAAGTTGAATTAAATCAAATCAAATCTTGTTTACCATGGGACCCAAGCCCCTTTATGAGTATGAGTGCAACAACTATAAGTAATACTGTAGCATGATTTAATAATAATACATATTTTAAATATAGGCTGCTGAAAACAAAAGATAGCTTACAAACTTCATAAACAAGGTATGACATTTCCCTGGACATATATAAACATTGGAATAGGTACCACTGCATCCAAAAATATGCCACCAAAATATCTATTCATTTCCTGTATTTGTAATGGTGCATCAAGTGTATGAAGAGGTTAAGTACTGAGTTCTGCCCTACGAGTCAACCGCCACTACCTTCTGTGACAGCTTCTCTTCCTCCAGTCTGACAGTCAGCATATGTGACAGAGATTTGCGGCACTCCTTGTTGAAAATGTCATTCATAAGTGGTGAACACTCTGATAGGACCTTCAGGCACAGTGAGATGCGGTCCACGTCATCGTCTGTAATTGGCTTCTTGGGCAAAGAGGACTTGCCCAGGTGCAGCACAGTGACCATGATCAGCATGGCCTCTGCAACAAATGACTATGGGGGGCAACAAGACAGCAAGGATTAGAGGAACCATCATTAGGCCAAATGATAAAAAGGGCCTTTTTAACTGAAGCGAAGAAGGAATAACTTACATTTTGCTTCTTTTTGTCTTGAACAAGGGCAACGTAGCGCAAGGCCACTTTGGTTAGTGTGGTGGCCAGGGAAGCTGCCACATAGAAGTCTCCATCCATGAGGAAGCCTCTGAGTGGAGGTCTGGAACGACAATCATGGAATGGTGAAAACTCAATGCAATCACAAATACACAATATGGAAAAATAGTGACATTTCTTCATAACGTGCAATTCTTACCTATCTTCCTCTTTCTTTGAAGGCCTGGAGGAGCTAAGGGCACTCTGTGTCACATAAGTGCCCATCTCTGTCACAAGCTTCTGAGCTGGAGCTGCACTCACTTCATCTTCTGGCTTCACCTCACCCGTCTCTTTCTTTATCTCATTTTCTACAATTGGGATCTGTCCAAGTGAGAGACAGGTGTCAAATACTTGTCAACATCTTCATGACGTTGTGACTGACTGATAAGCTTGTGTTACACTAAATTCTGACCACAATGATAAAAACATACCTCTCCCAAGGACCTGCGTACTTCTGTCATCACACTTTGGATGTCTTCCTTGGTGCTGCAGTACTCTCCTAAGATCCAAAGTGCTCCTCTGTAAATCCTGGAAAACAGGACAATTGTGATGAAGATCATAAACAATCACTGTGCTACTTACTCCAATAGCAAGTATTGACTTCCCATTAGCAAGCATGGAGTATATTATGGTTTACTTAAATGCTGTTCGATTTTGACCAGTTAGTTTATGCTCATTAGGAGAGGGAAAAAAATAGTAAACCAATGCCCTGCAAATTATACCCATGGATGTGCTTGTTAAACCTTACTTGACAGTTTTGATGGCATGAAAGACTTCCAGCATCTTCTCAATGATCAGGGGTCTCAAGTTGTCAAACCTCTGAATGGCCTCACGCACAAATTCCAGCACATCAGCAGCAGCTGCCTCATTAGTGTCACTCAGGAATTCCATCAGCTGTAAAATATACAGAAAATGTTAGGAAAACCTTTTAAAACTGGGTTTATGTCAAAAAGTCATGTTTAAAAATATAAAGATTCCATGAGCATTTTAATTAGAAATGATGGGGAAACTCACCACAGGTATGACATTGGCTGCCATGTCAGGAAAGCGCACACTGCATGAGTGGAGGGTGCGCACCAAGAGCTGTCTGTACTTATCAGTGTCTTCATGCTCAGTTACATTGTTTGTCTTGATCACCTCTTTTTTCAAAACAATCACCAACTGGTAGACAGACAGGAGTCACCACAGTTACAATGTAGTCCAATTTTTCTGCATCAATGAAAAGACAAAAAGATAGAAAAATGGTAAAACTGCTGTGTCAACAGACCTCCTCCACATTACGAGATGAGACAAGGTCCAGTGCCAGTTGCAAGGTCTTCTTTCTGACTTCCAGGTCAGGAGTGCTTAGAACACGCAGGATGTCCATCACAAGGTCCTGGGTGAAAAAGCATTAGTGAGAAACAGTTTTAGTCGAAACAGTGTTGGTGCTGTCTCAAAATAAATCTTTATTTTCTGTACATTTTCTAATAGATTTGACAATCCCATTAAATAACCATTCAGAAAAAGGCATCTCACAAATAGTGAAACTATTTATATTTTTTTAGCATCACCAATTTTACTTTTTCAGCAGAGCTTAAATGCAAAAGGTTATATTTTAAGAAGGAAAAAAAGAGGGGAATGGTCTTAAATGTATTAGTTAACTTTAACACAAAATTAACCACAGCCATTATGAGACGTACCTGGAGCACTCGCTCGTGAGTGGGATGCTCCTTCAGTTCAATAAGACGATCAAGAACGATCAGTTTCACATTATTGTCACTCTCCTTGATGATCAAATCAATGTAGCACTGGGCAGCAGCCTAGAGTCCAAAGCACAGAATGCACCACAGTCTTTTACTAAGCCAAAAACTTCTATTTGGTCAAATGTAGTATAATATCAGCACTGTATAAACAGTATAGGACATACACACAATTGCTGACAAAATCTTGACGTACCTTAATGGCTGTGGGGGCACTGGACAGTGTTACTAGAGTGCCAGCAGCCTCGTATTTAACAGCTGGGCTGGAAGACTGCAGGAGGTTGTAGATACAACGGATAAAACGGGCACGCTCAGAAGGATTAGCATGGCAAACCTAATAGGAGGGGAAAAAACCAAAAACAAACACAAGATCTTTAATGTGAAATCAGCTGCTGTGCTATAAGGCTTTAATAAGACCATTAAAGGTCACTCACTTTGTAAATCAGCTCCACAATAACCAGCTGGAGAATGTCTCCAAAAGTATGAACCTGGTCAATGCATGTGCTGAGATAATCCAGCGCTCTATCCTGTAATGTGTGAATGACAACATGTTAGTCAGGCCTTTGACACAAATATTATTAGACTAGTAGCAACAACCAGTAAGAAAAAGGACTATATGACAATATACTACTGACCTGGTCTGCATGAATCAGCATCATGAAAGCATTTCTTTTACAGCTGGCATCTTTCTCATTGACCAGAAAATCATGGATCAACTCTGGAGCATCTGGGATGAGATGTTCAAAGTTCCTACAAAACAAACAGAGTTGGTTTTCGTGTTGGTTTTGCCAGTGAATGAAGCAGAAAATCTGTATTGTGTAGAATGGCAGCTAAACATAAATGATTTAGCAGTGCGCACCTGTAGATTGTGTAAATGGCCAATACAGCGTTACGGCGCACATAACTGTGGCGATGCTCCAGGCAGGCCCGGATTGCTGGCATGAGAGGCTCAAGCAACTCTGATTCCTTAAGCTTACACAGGAAACGCAGAGTGGAGCCACGGATAAACTCATTAGGATGCTGCAGGTCCTGAAAATAAAAGAAATATTTAAAATTATATTTGTCAAATGATTTTTTAAGAAAGGTATAAATTATTTCAATTAAAAATTCTTTTATACTTTAATAATTAGTGTAACATTATGTATATATTTAAAAATGCACAGACTTAATTTCTTAGTTGGTAACAAGTGTTAATATCAGTTTAATTACCTTTCTGTAAGCATCACAGACCAGGATCATCTCCTGAAGCAGCTTGCCATCTGGAGTTGTTTTGGGGACAATCTCCCAGAAAACCAGCAGCAGCTTCTTGATGGTGTGGTCTTGAAGCGGTAGCACAAAACGTATTATGGTCATCAGCAGTCCTGGCAACTTCTCACCATTCAGGATCATGATGATGACCTTCTTTAGGGCTTCAGTCTTGGCCTTGATCTCTCCCTTTTCTGAAGAAAGATGATTATTATTAACATAAAAATATATAATAATATTTCAGTGCTCATCTGTTTAGATTAATTGTATATTCATCTACACCAAAAACTTTCCTCAAAAGTTGTATTTTAATATGCAATTCATTATTTTACCATTTTTTAAGCTAAAACATCATTAAATAAAGCTCAACTTACACCCTGATGAAAATTCTAAGAGTTCGGAGATTTTTTCAAATGACAGTACCTAAGAGTCTTTTTGGTCTTCCACTAACCAACACCACAGGCTATGATTAATAGTAACTTTTTTCCTCTCTATTAAGCAAAGCTCTTCAGGGTAACCCACAGACCTTACAAACCCAACAGTTTTCACTAGTATTGCTTCTACTCAAGAAATATATCTCTGATCCTGAAAACTGCTGATCTTGAAATGTGTTGATTACCCAGATTTTTTTTTAATTCTTTGAATTACTTTTAAGCACCATACATTTTTTGGCTTAAGGCAGACAGAGAAAGTTTAGAAAGGATAGCAAGAAGAATGGTTACCCAGATCTGCCTTTAGACTGACTTCAGAAGGGGGCTCTGAGTCAGATGGAACATTGATCAGAGTGTAACAAACGTTCTCTGCAGCCGTCATTTTGCTGCTGTCCTTGTTACCGTTTAGAAGAATCCTAATAAATGTTGCTCACTGGATAATACCTATGAAAAACAGGGAAAACAGCTTTAGTTAATGGTGGAAAAACCATTTACATTTGGTACAAAAACAGAAATGCAGAAAAATTAACTTAACCTCGTGGAACAGCTTTGCCAATTCTCAGACCAGAGTCAAAATCCACTGCTCAACTTAAGTTGTCTATCTGAAGTTAAGGTTAGGTTGCCCACACAATATTACAATAGATTATATAAGGATAAAGTAATGTAGTAATTTACACATTCACATTACAAGTGAAAATGTCCCTGGTTCGATTCCAGGTAAGGACACATGCCCCTCCCGCCACGGAGGGTTGTGTCAGGAAGCGCATCCAACATAAAACCTCTGTCAAATTACTGATGCAGATTAAGCCACTGTGGGGACCCCTTGAGGAAAATACAGGGGTGTCGCTGAAGGTATATTATAAAAAGTAAACTGTATTAAAGTGTTAAAATACAGGCATGATTTATTAATGCACAAACTCTAATCAAAATATCAATAATATTGCTAGTCCTTTTACAGACAAATTCAATATGATGCTTCCAAGCTAATTATTCATCCACTATCAGAGATAGGAATTTGATGTAATGAACTTATTTCAATATTATCTATGGATAATTTACCTTTTTCTTTTGCATATCTTTGATTTCCATTACATCTAATAAATTTAGATGTATTTATTTTGAGTGAGTTTGTTCATCCAAAACCATTTGGAAATATAAGATAAAGCTTAATTAAGATGAAAAGCTATCAGTTTGAGTTTGTCAAATCAAGTTGTTAACTTCCAAAAGTGAGTTCCCTTACCTTTTAAACTTTGGCATTAGCATTAACATGACATTTTTTTCTAAAATCTTGTAATCCTGATTTCCCAAAGTCATGCTCCTAACACCACAAAGAAACACATAATGAACTCTTACCATGAACAATAAGCTAGATCTTATTACAACTCCAACACCAAAAAGGTTCAGATGCTGTGTGAAATATAAATAAAAACACAATGCAATGATTTGCAAATCTCACAAACCAAAATTTTATTCACAAAAGGACACAGAAATCTGGAGACATCTCTGTGCACAAAGGACACAGCTGAAAAACCAATACTGGACGCTGGTCTTTGGGCCCTCAGCAGCACTGCGTTGCAAAAAGGTATGATTATGTCATGGAAATCACTGCATGGGCTCAGGAACACTTCCAGAAATCATTGTCTATGAACACAGTTCTCAGTGCCATCCACAAATGCAAGCTAAAGCTTCATCATGCAAAGAATAAGCCATATGTGAACATGATTCAGAAACTCTGCCAACTTCTCTGGGCAAAGAGTCATTTAAAATTGACTTAGTTTAAGTGGAAAACTGTTCTGTGGTCAAAATTCAAATTTCTTTTTGGAAATCATGGATGACATGTCCCAGGACACAAGAGAAGAGGGACCATCCAGCTAGTCATCAGCACTCAGCTCAAAAACCTGCATCTTTGAGGGTATGGAGTGCATTAGGGTCTATGGTACTGGCAACATACCAGTGCCATAGAACACCATCAGTGCTAAAAGGTTTTATGTTTCAGAGCAACATATGCTCCCCTCCAAATGATGTTTTTTCAGCAAGACAATGCTAAACCAGATACTGCAGCTATTACAACAGCATGGCTTCATAGTAGAGAAGTTCAGATGCTGGACTGTCTGCAGTCTAGACCTTTATCAATCAAAAACATTTGGTGCATCACGAAAGACAAAAGAGATTGTTGAGCAAATGGAATTCTGTATTACACAGAAAGGGAACAACATTCCTCTACCAAAGGTCCAGCAGCTGGTCTCCTCAGTTCCCAGATGTTTCTAGACTGTTGTTAGAAGAAGAGAGGATGCTATACAGTGGTAAACATGGCCAAGTCCTAACTTTTTTGAGACGTGTTGCTGCCATCAAATTCTAGAATTAAATAAATAGTCATGAAATAGTACAGTTTGATATGTTTTCTATGTTCTTTTGTGAATAAAATATTGACTGCGTCGCGTTTTTATTAATATTTTACGCAGCGTCCCAATCTTTTGGTCGTCGATGAGAAAAAACATCCGACTACATGGAGCTCAGTCAAACCGCTTATTACACGCTTTTATTGCTCATCTGCATTAAAGCTGAAAACAACCATTACTTCTCAAAACTTGAATTCAGTGAAGCTTTCCGCTGCTTTTCACGGCAAAACTAGATTTTTCATCACAAAACAGCAGCACTGAGCTGTCTGTAGCAGCAAAAGCAGCTAACAAGTCACAAACTGACACGCAGCGTACACACACACAGCTACTGCCAGGTTAAAAGGCGTTACCTGCGTTAGCACTAAAATGGTGAAGTTTTGTTAACTTTTAGTTAATTAGTTGCCCATACAGCTGGTTTGATGGAGCTCAAATATAGAAGCAACTGCTGATTAACAAAAACTAGCTCACAGCAGTTTAGCTTTTGCTCAGACTAGCAGTGAAATGGAGGACAGTAACGTTAGCTACCTAGCTTCTTAGTTAACACCAGCCAGAAAAGAAAATGGCACTCGTGTCGGATAAAATAAACCAAACAGCCTACCTATCTGCAGGATTATTATCCTCCGAGGTGACCTTCAACGTCCAGTTTCAGATATTTACATGTGTAAAAATCCTCAGACGCTCTCGCTTTCTCTCTCTCAGCTCTGCTCTACTTCCTAATGACGTGGAAGGTTACTTTCTGAGCCACATCAGAGCTACCGTGCGCCACAAGGCTCAAACCAAACACAACGATCCACTCTTTCCATTTAATTGTTGTATTGGTCGAAGCTATTACAGTTAACAAAAACTAAACTAAAAACTGAATCAGGAAAAAAAAATAGTTTTAGTTAACTGAAATACAAATAAAACTAGACTAACTGAAACAGGGGCGTTTCCAAGATTTTTTTTTTAAATTGGGTGGTACAGTGGAGCCTAAAGAATATCTGACTATTTAACCAAAACTATCGTCAGTGTAGAAAACTGGTGTGAAAATATTAGATGCGATTTTCAGGCTGTGCGGCCTTGTGTTTTATTATACATTCATTATATGAAAAAGAATGGTGCACAAGCGTTAAAACCTAATTTTATGCTGGATAATTGTTTGTGATAAAAACAAACAAACATGTGTTTAGACTTTTTGCTCCATTAAAAATCCTACTGAAGCGGGTTATTATTGCAGAAATTGCATTATTACAGCACATTTGAAATACCTAAAGTAAACATTTTTGTTATGTAATATGCATCTTGTCGGAATTGCCCATAGTGTAATAGCTTACAAATTAGATTAACAAACGAAAGGCCCCTGGTTCACTTCCAGGTGGCGACACAAGCCACAAACCTCAGCCAAATTACCAATGCAGATGAATCTGCTGTGGTGACCCCTTGGGGAGAATACAAGAGTGCAGCCAAAGCTTGATATCAGTGATACTTGATATCACTGGATGCTAATCACTGATTAAGTAATGTATATATCGCTTTTATGTTGCAGCTGTTGATGATTTTAATTATTTATTTACTGCTAGGTAGCTTCATCTATAAAAATTAATCTAATGTAAATCTATAATTAATTTATTCACAATTTATTTGTGAAAGAATGGGTAACTAAAGCTTTAAGATAAGATAAGATAAGATAAGATAAGCCTTTATTAGTCATGCAAGCATGAAATTTTGATTGCAAGCATTAACAGCACAGGTATTATACATATAACCAAGAAATGACAAGGAAAGTATCCATCTATACATGACCACTGACAAGCAGAAGCAAATCATATACCCACACATAAAATAAAAGCATATCACAAACATTTAACAATCACTCATACATAAAAACACATCACAAACATTTTACATATAATAAAAGA
>VUQH01001829.1:17072-27897 GCA_015106775.1 Etroplus canarensis
TCACTTAAGCATATCAAATATCTAATTATCAATGAATTAATTGGAATTTGAACTCACCGTCAGCACAGCTGCTATGGGAATAGCTGCATTCATGAAAACTGAAAGCAAATAAGAAAACCACATGAGAGATGAGGGCAAAATAAGCAGTTCAAATAAACAATATGAGATATAGAGAAAAATTTTTTTGTTGATGTTGTTGTTGTGTTGAAACATGACAAGCCTGATGTAGAACAATTGGTTGAATATAGAATGAGAAACTTCAACACTGGTCTAGTTTCTGTCTGGAATGTAATTTTCTCCCAGCAGCCTTCAGGTGCATACACAGGAGTCAAACAAGGTAATCAACTTAAGTTGTATAAGGACTTTAATCCTGTCTACCACTTTCTAATTTTCTGTCACTCTGTTATAAAGCTAAATTAAAATATGAGTGAGATACACTAATGGCTGCACAGCTGTCAAGAAAAAAAGGTAAGAACACTTTACTACTGTCATAAAAATCCTGTGTTTCATGAATCATGTGAGTCTGTCAATGAGGACATTATTACTGCTTCTTTCTTAAATCTGCAATTATTGATTTTAGATTTAGGATACAGAATTACAGACTGCAGTCACTGTTCATCTAAGAGTGTAAAAGAATTGTTGCGGTCTCAGCTGTGTGCAGCGTGGAAGATCGATGGACCCAAATACAGCCTCACAGCCAGTCAGTGTAAAGCAAAAAGCAAGCCGTCTTTAATGGCCGGTAAGGTTTATCCAGAACAAAAACCAAAACAAAGACTAGAAAACTTGTAACTAAGAACATGGATTTCAAAGGACCACAGCTAGAAAGAGATACAACACATCACTGAACAAAGGAAGGACAGGACCATACATATACACAGAATAATTGCTAACAAGACATGGGAGGGAAAGGATCGCAGGTGGCAACAATTAGGATAATGAATCAGAAGAGGAAGTAAAACTGAACTCAAGACATGAGAGGCTACCAAAACAAAACAGGAAGAGAAAAACAATCATATATGGAAAAAACACACATAGAGCCTAGAACAATGCAACAAGAACAGAAACTCAAAACACTCTTTGATTGTCTCATAAACAATAATAAGGATAAAGAAACTCAAAACCAGTCCACTCAAACACCAAAACCCAAGGACCATGACAAGAATAAAATATGGAAAGTCTGCTACAAATAAACCTGTATCAATTAATAATATAGTGCACAGGTGACTTCAATAGAAGGGAAGTTAATGGAAGGACAATAATCCAGCATAGTTAGGCCTTAGATACTTGTTATTGTCACATCCAGTTACTTTTATACTTTTGGAATATTGAGTTATAAATTTTGACAGGAAACCATAGAGTTAAATAATACATGGGGTTAAAGTAGGAATACATTACAGTGAGGTAATGGAAAGCATTCCTGTGGTTTGAAACTTTCCAGTCTGAAGCATTTTAAAGAGGATCTATAAAGGTTTTCCTGAGTTTCTGTTACATGTGAAAAAGAAAGTGTCACAGGACTCTATGTGGTCCTGTGAAAAACTAAGCACACTCTTACTGCTTTATAGGAATTAAGAGGTTAAGTAGCAACCAGGCGCTGCTCATCAAATGACCTTGATGGACTGCTCATCAGCAGGAGTGGCCACCACTATAAAAGCAGATGTTTATGCAGTTTACTGGTCTGAAGCCTTCAGGTGTGTTTTAACACAATGCCATAGTCAGTCACCCTAAGGTCAGACCATACATAAAATTGCAAAAAGCCCAAGAGCTACATCTCAGACTGTACAGGGCTCAGCTGGAATGCTAAAACAGTAATACAGCATATCAGCACAAACACCTCATACAAAGTGTCTAGCATGGTGGTGGAGGGGTAATGGTTTGGGCTTGTTTTGCAGCCACAGGCTCTAGGTCCCTTACAGTCACTGAGTCAACCACGAACTCCTCATTACACCAAAGTATCCTAAAGTCAAATATGAGACCATCTGTCTAACAGCTGAAGCAAATCTACAACAGAATGGCTGAAAAAGAAAAGACTCAAAGTGATGCAATGACCTAATCAGAGTCCAGAACTCAACCTGACTGAAATGCTGTGCCGGAACCTTAAGAGAGCTGTGCATAAGCGAATGCCCTCAAATATCAATGAACTGAAGCAACATTGTAAAGCGCATGCCAAAATTCCTCCACAATAATGTGTGAGATTGATAAACTCATACAGAAAAGGACTACTTCAAGTTATTGCTGCTGAATCATGAGGTGTAGAGTCCTGTGAAAACTTTATTTTTAAAATAAATGTATACTCCTAGTACTCATATTTAACATTATGGGGTCAGCATATGTACGAGTAATCCAGGAATTTGCTTAAAGCTTATACGTCAGACAGCTCTAAATGCTCTGTTTCAGACAGTGTTTTATTCTACATCTGGGTGTGAGCACAGACACTCAAAGCACCTGCTATTAACATCTTATGCTTGTGAAGGGCAGCCGGTCAGAAAGAAGTTGGTTATGAAGGAGGAAAGAAGGTACCCAAATAGCTTATTTCAGGAAGAGGATGAACTGAGGGGCTGCATGACCAGTGTAAGATGAAAAATGATTATTGTGAAGTCTGAATCATGCAAAGATAATCTAGAACTATCCAAAAATTTAGAATATGGAAAAAATATCCATGCATTTTTTTCTGGTTCTTATCAAGGGCTGGGTTGTGGGGGCAGCAGTCTAAGCAGAAATGCCAAGACCTCCTTCTGCCCAGCCATCTCCTCCAGCTCTTCTGGGGAGACACCAAGGTGTTCCCAAGGCAGCCAAGAGGTATAATCTCTCCAGAATATCCTGGGTCTGCCCTAGTTCCTCCTGGTATTACATGCCTGAAGCACCTCACCTAGGAGGTGCCCAGGAGGTATTCTTGTCAGATGAACCACCTCAACTGACTCCTTTGCGCTTTGGCCACTCCTGTGGAGGAGGAGCATCTTTACTCTGAGCCCCTCCCAAATGACCAAGCTCCTCACCCTATCTCCAAGGCTGAGAGAAAACACCCTTCAGTGGAAGCTCATTTCTACCATTTGCATCCTTAGGTATATTTTTTTGTCATATCATGACGGTCAGATATCACAAGTACAAAGGGACTTACTGGATATGGATGTGTAAAGAGCGAAGGCCTGCAGGCTGGTGAGCTCTTTACACCTGGTCTCCTCCACACTGTCACAGAAGATGTGCTCCCAGGCATAGAGTTTCAGCAGCTTGATACCCCGCAGTAGCTCGTTGGTCTTCTTTAGACGCTCACTGGAATATTCCTGATAAAGGTACATTTAATTACCTAACCTCAATCTGGTACATTGAGGACACATATACGATTGACACAAGATCGGCACTGGTACCAAGAACTGAGAAGAACAGCATAATTATATTTGACGGATCTTATTAAATGCAGCTTTGGAGCTGTTGGAAACAGCAGATAGGCTCGGGGCAATGCAGGGTTATCTTGTGCAAAATGGCTCTGATACCAGGATAAATCAAAGCCCTCATTCCCCAGAGAGATAATAAGTGTTATTTTGAGGTGCTGTTACAAAACCTTAATTGAAATTTTTAACTGATCATGGGGTATAGGGGTCATTAAATTGCATTATTATCCATTCAATACAAAATTCACTCTGAGTGAGGGGCAATCTTGCACTGCACATAAGAAAAAAGGTCTGGGGGATTACTAGAGATAGTAGGAATTAACTACTGAAGACCAGAAAAACCTGCACAACAGTTCACAGCAATTTATCCAAAAAAAAAAATCCCACGACAGTACTCACCAGGGTGCTCTTTTGTGTTTGGGACAGCTTTGTGGCCACAAAATATTGTACAGGAGCTAACACAGCAATGACGGTCGCTCCAATCAAGGCACTGATTCCCAAGAGGTAGTAGAGCAGGATCACTCCTACAATAATCTGAGGGTGGAAGATACACAAAAGATTTAAAAAAACATTAAACCTGTGGTGAGAGCATCAGATGAAAACAAGATTTCCACAGAGGTTATTTTGACACAACGCTCCCCACTGACCTCATAAAATCCATATTAATGCTGCAGCGCTTTCTGTGAAGCAGTTACCTTGGGCAGAAAAAAGGGAGCAGCATACAAGCAAGGAGCTCTCATACAAGCAGCTTATGCTACACAACACACAGCTCAAAAACCTCACATCTAACATCTCAGATGAACAAAGAGATGAACGTGAGTCACTGGAGACAAGGTGGGTGATGGGTTTTCTTTTTTATAATAGAAAGGTGTAAACCACCAGCTCCCACACAGTTTCCATCAGCTGTTCACATCAATCATGCTTAACCGGGGCCAAGCAACCCATCTCTGTAGGCATTCATGGTGTTTCCACCATTTTATAGTCATTTTTTTAACCTTGTTTCTCCTTCTTCACTTGTAGTATATGGCAGCGCATAGAGTCATGTGGCTGAAAGTTACTGTCACTGATTTCCACCAGTTTATCACAAGCTTTCTGGATTTTTTAAAATAAAACGTAAGTTTTATTTAGCTTAAGTATGATATTAGTTTACTATTCCTGCCACCTTTTTAACATCTATAACAGCAGTTTTAAAAGGTATGTAGCATCTTAAATAAATTTAAAGAGCTGTAGCTGCTGGGCTCCACTAACAGTGAGCTGGACCTCTCTACTGTGTTGGTCCCTTTTGAAGCATTTTAATGAAATTTTCTTAAAAATAAGATGGACTGCTACATTGTAAAGGCCTTTGAAGAAGTTTACATTTCAGTTTTAGAAACTAGTATTTTCTTAGCCTATTACTTAGGACTCTTCTTCTTCTTCTTCTTTGAAATAATTAGCAGTTATCTGTGTCTGTGTATGACATCCATATATTCTAACTGGCCAGTTTATTACATACACCTCGCTAGAACTGCCAGAGGCATAGATTCAATAAGGTGCTGGAAACAATCCTCAGAGATTTTATTGCATATTGATATGATAATATCACAAAGTTGCTGCACAATTTCAGTTGCACATCCATGATGAAAATCTTCCATTCCACCATGTCCTAAATGTGCTCTATAAGCTTGAGATCTGGTGACTGTGGAGGCCATATGAGTACAGTGAGCTCATTGTCAGGTTCAAGGAACCAATTTGAGATGATCTGAGCTTTGTGAAACTGAATATTATCCAACCGGAAGCAACCATCAGAAGTTGGGTACATTGTGGTAATAAAGGGATGGACATGGTTTGCAACATTACTCAGGTAGGCTGTGGTGATTAAACGATACTCAATTGGTACTAAGGGTACCAAAGGGTGCCAAAACAATCTCTCTAACAACATTACACCACCAGCAGCCTGAACTGCTGATAAAAGACAGGATTGATCCATACTTTCATGTTGTTTATGCCAAATACTGACCCTACCATCCAAATGTCAGCAGAAATTGAGACTCATCGGACCAAGATTTTTCCAGTCTTCTGTTGTCCAATTTTGGTGAGGCTGTCTCTTTTTGTCTGCTGTCAGGAGTGGCACCAGGTGTAGTCTTCTGCTGCTGTAGCCCATCTGCCTCAAGCCTCAACATTTTGTGCATTCAGGGATGCTTTTCTGTGTATCTTGTTTGTAACGAGCAGTTATTTGAGTTGCTGTTGCCTTCTCCTCTGACCTCTGATATCAATAAGACATTTTCTAGCAGAGAGAACCGCTCCTCACTGGATGCTTTCTGTTTTTGAGACCATTCTCTGTAAACCCTTGAGCTGGTTATGCAGGAAAAACCAGTGGGTGATGTTATAGTAGTCATTTCCATCAGTTACAAACAGTCTGTATAACATAACACAGTCTGTTCTATTCGTGCCACACAATATGCACTATATAGAGAACCATTGTGCAAGTTCGTGTTTTCCTATCATCCTTTACTGCCTCACTGTTGATGAATCAGATGAAGGTATCATGGCTGAACTAACTGGCCCATTTATCACTGCTTTCAGGTGTATTTTAAAAGCATGTTAATAAATTAACACTGCATACCAGAGAGAACCACAGAACTGTGAATTTCAAGGCCTATTTCTCAGTGTGGCATTTTGCTCAGCACTTCAAGAACAAAAGTGCACTGTTGATCCAATATATAATAGAACTAAGACTCTTCAGCTTTGATTGCTGCTTTAATGAAATCATTAGTATTTTATCGGCTGGTGGAGCTTAATTAAAAGTCTTGGGCTCACCAAAGTAATGCATTATTCTGTTAGTAATATGTGTATTTGGTATATACTCCAGTATCATCTGGTAAACCCAAAGAACAAAAATTGTCATCCCTAGAGACAATTAAAACAGGATAGCTATACAAATCTTCTTATAATACACACAATAACTGGCCATTAGCATTATATCACAAAAAAGTTAAATGAGATGGAAATAGACAAAATTCAACAAAAGAGACATGATTAGCTTCATTCTGCCAAACCCTTGAGTTTAAACAGACCCTGTCACAAGAGACACTTTGGATTGTCATCACAGGAAAAGCAAAGGTGTTATTAATAATGTTTAAAAAACAGGCAGGTTCCTGTTATTGTACTTTCTGGCTCATTGTCTTGGCTTACTGGGATGCTTCATGGAACAGAGCCATTGGTATTGAAATCGGCTATCAAAACAAAAATGTCTGCCCCGGCAAGAAAGGGCCTTTTAGATCATGTCTTTTACTACTTTCCTATAAAAGACATTGGTGATATGCAACTCAGGCTGGCCTAATACAGTAGAAATACAAGTACAGAACCTGTCACTAAAGAGATATGATTTTTTTCAAATAAATGCTGTTGTCGTGCATTGGGTCAACAAAGGGGCTAATCTCCTAAAATATTAGTGCAGTCACCAAACTGAAAAACATAGGAAATCAAAGATAGCTAGATTCTGTAGTAGAAGGTAAAGAGCTGACACATTGAGATCAGCAGTGAACTTCAAAAGCCCAGTGATATGTCCCATGTGGGCAGGAGGCAGAAAAGACTGAGCACAATGGATTCATTCAGTTTGGGGCAGGCAGGTGGGTATAGGCTGTGAATACAAATGCTGCTTAAATCTCTGAAATACCAGCAGGTTTACAAGGCCACATATTCTGTTGCTGCTGCACTATATTTATATCAATATCTCGACTATTTATTGGTGAGGGGACTTTTAAGTACTTTTTCAAATAGTGTTTGAAATGCTATTCATGCAAATTGTTTTGTTTCTGATTTTCAAATGTCTGCAGAAATTATAAAACTAAAAAAAAACAACCAGAAAGAAATAAAAGACAATGATTAACTGTGTATGCGCATGTGATGTGTGAGCAATTTTATGCTATTAAACGCTGTGCAGGTTGTGTCTTTAGGACCCAGGACTAATCCCTGTATTTGAGTTGTCTCCTTCTTCTTTTAAGCATTTTAAATTAAAAATGCGTTTTAAACCATATTCTGGGAACAGTGTTTCCAACGATAAACATAATTTTTTTTCTTCAAACACAATATAAGCTGCCAACAAAGGCTGAAATGAGCACAGAATATGCGTCAGCCAAAACAGATGTCTGCAACTGTGCTTTGGCAAAGCACTGGAACACTCACTAGCAAACTAATTTTTCTTAAACTTTTTTTAAACTGAATTTAATCTCTCTACATTAATATTTAAGGCAATTTTTTTTATTTGATGTGCACACAGCTGTAGAAGCCAGAGGGATGCAATATGACATGAAAAATGTGTTGTAGGGAGCTTTGAGAAAGAACAGGTGGAAGAATGAAACATATGAGTTTCAGCAGGCTTCCTGTGACACTGAATTTCCGCAAGAAACCAATCAACCTCCAGGGTTTGTTGATATTGTATTTTCTTTTTATATTGTGATGTTTTTTTCAAGTCTTAATTTCTCCTGAGGACTTAATAGTACATGAACTAACATACTGACTACACAGTACTGTGTCATAAACGATGCAATCTACTTATATTTCAGAGTAAGAAGGTCACAGGCTAATCGTCTACTGCATGCATTTAGCAGTCAGTCTATTCAATCTTCCAGAGGGTTTATAACAGCTTACGCTTAGATTTTAAATCCCACCATCTCTGTACACACATTTTCACATCATACAAAGAATACACTGTAAGTCTAATGCAATCAAAAAAACACTGTGCACAGCTGGCTACAGAGCAAAAGAGACATGATGCAGAAACATCAGAGCACCAAACAATATGGTGTAAAAAAATGTAGTTTAACAAACACCTCTCAAACACATCTTAATGAAGTGTAACACACTAGGATACAAAGAAAGCTGCAACAATATACAGTGCAATGAAAGGGCAATGCAGTAACAGAAAGGACGCAATGTGGAAAAAAGCCAACAAAGGTATAACAGAAAGCTGTACTATTCACTGCACTGTAACAGACTGTAAAACATAATTCATAATTTTGCATTAAAGGACTGCATCCTAACCACAGAGCTGACATAAATAACAGGAGGCAGAGAAAACACACAGGGACATGGGCACCACCTGTGACCACCAGCTTGGGCTGTTTTCTTTTAACAAAAATGGTTATAATGCCAGTGAATCACTGATAGTGAAGACATTAAAGGTTCACTGCACAGCTTTTGACCTTTAGTCCTTGTTTTGTTTCTGGATAATGTGCCACACAGTTCTACTAAAGACTTTAAACAGTTTAACTCATCAACGGGGAGAAGATGAAGGCTGCTAGCAAGTAAACCCAGATGTAAATGACATGAGATATAATGTATTTGATAATAAACCTGCTTTGCAAAAGCTTTTTTGAGGAAGAAAATGCATTCAGCACATTTGTTACAGACCAAGGACAATATCAACTTCTTCGTGAGTAATACTGAATTTAAACATAACTTTTGTTTGTAAGAAAACTTGAAGAAGGATTCGGCTATGCTTCTTACCTGTACTGGCATAGCCCACAGGTTAGGACAGAGGAAGAAGAACCACATGAGCTGGTTGGTATCAATGGCAACCAGGTTGCAGATCTGAGCAACAGTTAGTTCACCCATAGACATGTTGGAGGTGCACAGACGCATGATCTTGTTATAGATTTTTGTCTAGTGAAAGAACAAAGTGCACAAAAATGGTTAACGGTAAAGCTTTTCTTTGTAATAAGCATTAGTAAACATGTAATAAGATGCCTCTAAGTCCTTAACATAATACCATGTGTCAATATAGAGTACTTTGCAAAATTCTCAAGCCACCCTTCATATCTTCATATTTTGCTTCCATGGAACCAGACTTATCATTTTCAAAATGGTCTTGGGCAATAGTTCTCCAGGCTTTCTGAAGGTCGTTCAAGGTTTTTCCTTGGACATTGCTTTTTCACTCACTGGACAAGTAGAGGACAAAAGAAGTAGTGGCAGGCCTAAGAAACTGTCTACAGCAGACAAACAGTATCTGAAAGTCATGTCTTTAAGAAGCAGGGGAAAAAAACAGCAAAGATCTGACACAGGACCAGACAAGTGCATCTCACCCTTTAGTTGTTCCATCCACTCTTTGCTGAAGTCGCAACATAAATGGTCTCATTGAGGCTGTCAAGAAGCCATTCTCATGGAAGGGAAACAGGTAGAAAAGACTGGGCTATGCTAAATGACATAAACTGGGCTGAGAATCATTGGCAACAGATCTTATGGAGTGATGAATCTGAATTTGAAATTTTTCATTTAAATCATTGGCAATATGTACGGAGGAGGTCAGGAGTGAGGTACAGCAATGAGTATCTGCAACCATCTGTAAAATGCAGTGGAGGCCTTGGGGCTGCATTTCAACCAGTGGTGTTGGGGATCTTGTCAAAATCAGTGGAATTATTAATATATAGTAATGCACTGTCAGATTTTGACCTGCTATTAAATAGCATCTGAAAAACATGCAACTGCTTTATTTTTCAGCATGATAATAATCCCAAACACATCACCAATGAGGTAAAACCCTACTTGGATAGAAAAACACACAATGAAACATTATCGATCATGGAATGGCCTCCCCAGAGCCCAGACCTCAACATTACTGAAGCAGTGTGGGATCATTTTGACAGAGAACAGAACAAAAAACAGCCAACATCTAAAGAAGAGCTTTGTAATGTCCTCCAAGATGCCTGCAGAACTATTTCTGAAGACTACTTTAAGAAATGACAAGAAAGCTTGCCTAAGAGGGTTCACACTGTCCGTATGAATAAAGGTGAGCAAATCCTGACTTTCAGGCTCATTAGTTTTGTACAAACTGTTTTGCCTCGTATACATAATTTTTATTTATGTTTGTACATTTCAGTACATCATTACACTTATTTCCCATTTTCCCAGCAAAATATGAAGAAATGAGGGGTGGCTCAAGACTTTTGCACAACACTGTATATGTCTTAATACTTTTATAGGTATTTAACTAACTTATCAATTATGTCATTGTTACATCTTTACTAAGCTTCCTTATGTATTTATTATCAGTTAACTATTTGGTTGTTGACAGTTAACTGAGTATTTTGGCACCATTACCATGTTCATACACCCCAAGTAGGGGGAGAGGGGGAAAGCGTGTTAGGAGGCAGAGAGAGAGAAGGAAAGTCAGGAGGGTGGAGGTGCGAGTAGGAACTTTAAATGTAGGGACTATGACTGGTAAAGGGAGAGAGCTGGCTGATATGATGGAGAGAAGGAAGGTAGATATATTGTGTGTGCAAGAAACCAGATGGAGGGGAAGCAAGGCCAGGAACATCAGAGGTGGATTCAAACTGTTCTGCTATGGTGTAGGTAGGAAGAGAAATGGAGTAGGGGTAATCTTGAAGGAAGAGTATGTGAAGAGTGTTCTGGAGGTGAAGAGAGTGTCAGACAGAATTATGACTTTGAAGCTGGAAACCAAA
>VUQH01001837.1:14787-33352 GCA_015106775.1 Etroplus canarensis
GGTGGTTCACCATCTGCATCAAACCTTAATGTGTCTTTGTTCAGAGCCTTTTTTGTCCATCTGTTTACTGCTTGTGCTCACGAGCTTTTTAACTGCTCTTGGGCTTTTTGTCCCTGGAAGACCCTCTTTTACCTGTTGTAAAGCAGCAGACTGTTTCTCTGCAGTTGACCTAATATCATAGTAAACATAGAAATGATGCATCCCTAAAAGTCACTGTGTGAAATGCAGGTTTGTGGCTGCTTTTTCTGGATACTTTACTTTTGTCATCTGTTGTGCCAGTTTTAGGTGTGAGAGCCACTCAGAGGGAGGAGGTCAGACTCCAGAAACATGTCTGCAGTCTATTTAGGTGTTGGAATGGTTCTGTGTGCTCAGTTATAGCTGGTTCCAGTCTCTCCTCTCTGGATCAGATCTATAATAGCTCCCCGAGATGACGGGCAGTCAGGATTTAGACACAGCGGCCTCATGGCATCACTGTGCTGCTTTATTTGGGTGCACACTGTAAACAACCATTCACTCCTGATGCAGCCGACTGACAAAGCGACCTTTTGCGTATTCCCTCCGACCTTTCACGTGGATCACATGGATGTGCTGTTATTTTGGATTTTCTAACCTCAAAATATGCATCGTTACATTAGACAATTAAAGTTAATAACAGAAACTGCTTGCTGGCAGTGTTGTCTATTGTTATTTGTGCACTACAGTGAAGAAATGTTTCTTTTTCAGTTTTTCCAATATTTTTTTTAACTGTGGAATAAAATATTTAGGGATTAAAGCTGAAAAGGTAGGATCTCCTTTTTTGTAGTGTCGTTTAGTTTGTAAGAAGAAACTTTTTAACTTTTTAGCAGTATTTTTCTTAACATTTAAACGATAACAAATGCAATTTTCCCCTTATAGAAATTGAAAATAAGCAGCCTGAGCTGGTTAGAGATTCACCTGAGCTTATCCAGCTGAAGAACCGACGAGCTCATGCAGTCTGACCCTCCACAATTCACAAGTCTGGCTCCTTCAAAGCAAAATATAAATAAATGAGGGGTGGCTCGAGACTTTCAAATTGAAATGAGGAGTTAATTTTAGTGTCGAGAAAATATCGTCAACTAGTCCAGAGATCCTTCTGGTGGAGGTATGCAGTCTCAGTTTAACTTTGATCCAGTACCTGACCACTGTGGTCCAAAGTGAGAAGTCTTGAGTCCATTAAAGGGTGCAACTGTATCACCTTTATGAGCCTCTTCTACATCTGTGCTTCTCAAGATTGAACAAATCCTCCATCTCTGTGGCCTGGAGAGTCAAATGTTCCCCTCCTGCTTGCCGCTCTTTAAAAGAAGACAACGGCTCTTTTGTTCCTGCTCATAATGTGTTCACTGATGACGACCAGGCCAGCTCACACAGGACCTCTGCGCTCCTAAATGTCAGAATGAAAGCACACCTGTGAAGAAGCAGAGGTCAGCTGAGCTTCAGCCCCCACAAAGGAACCCTTCTGTGTAGCAAAACATAAAATCCTCGCACTCCGTCAAACCAGGTATATTTTCAAGTTGCACTGACAGGACCATGTGTCATAAAGCCGGTGCTTCTAAGGTTCCCATGTGAAGATTAGAAACAGAATGAAATGCTCATGCCTGTTAACATGATCTGTTTTACTCACACAGACTTTAATCTGAAGGTTTTCATTGTTTATCACTAACTGCTGCTCACTTGTCTGCATCACTAACGGCTTTCCTTTGTGGTTTGTCTTCATGTACAGGTTGCATGGTAATCTGGACTTGATGCATGGCGGTTGCATGACTGCACTGAGTCTTGTTGTGGGACCGAGAGCACGCGGCTGCATCCATGGCTCAAACTGCGCACGTGAATGGCAGTGGCCCAGGTAAACAACCTTTTCTGTTTCCCACTCAGTGGTTTCTGGTTTGTTTTGATACTTTTTGCTGTATTTGTGGTGCGGCAGCATCCTGTGTTTGGCTTGTTCAGCCTTCACCGCGCTGTAGTTGGTAAATGTGTTCCCACATGTCTGCAGATTACTGGCTGCCTCAGTGAGTAACCGGTGCCGTTTCTGGCCATAGCTGGTCAGGGATACAATGAGACTGAAGTGGGATTAGGTGTCCCGTTTGAAGCTGAAATTGTGCCGGTGTATTTAAGTTCTCAGCTACTGCGTTACATCTGTTTATATCTGAACACCATGAGTTGCAGGATTTAATTTTAGCAATGTCATTCAGTAACTTCTCAGACCTGCAGGTACGAGTTTAAAAAGTCCATAAGCTATTTGTGCAAGCTGCTATTACATTGTTTTAAAGCTGAGCACCCTCTAGTGGTGGTGTAAAATTTGCACAGGTGTCATGTTCAGATGGGGCGAAATTTGACTCGATGTCAACCCAGAAAATGGAGCTTTTCAGCCTGCTTTTATTTTGTACATTAACCCTGAAAGGGGCCTGTGATGCTTTCCTGTGTTTTCTGTCCTATACGTGGACAAAAGTATTGGGCCACCTGCACATTGCATCTACAGGAGCTTTTGTGACATCCCATTCTAAATCAGTAATGAGGTCGGGCCCCTCTTTTGCACTTAAAACAGCTTCCACCCTTCTGGGAAGGCTTTCTACAAGATTTTGAAGAGCGTCTGTGGGAATTTTTGCTCAGTCATCCAGAAGAGCATTTGCGATGTTGCATGAGAAGGCCTTGGAAGGGGCAGAGGTCAGGGCTCTGTGGAGGTTAATCAAGTTCTTCCACACAGGCTCATCCAACCATGTCTTGATGGTGGTTGCTTTGTGCACTGGGACACAGTCATGGTGGGACAGATAAGAGCCTTCCTCAAACGTCCTCAACTATTTCAAAGTAAATACAGTTTTTTTTGGGGATCTCTCATGAGGCTGCAAATGTGTAAAGTCTCAATTTATAATCCTAATTTCATCATTTTTTATCAGTGTTATGAATGCATTACATTTGACACTAAACTAGAGAGAGTCAAACATAAAAGATTGACTTAAATAATATCTGTGCTTGTGCGTGCTTGTTATAATAGTTTTTAGGTGCATGAATGTTGAATATCAAGGTGGACACCTTCTTCAAACTAGGGAGTCACTCATTCAGTTATTTGTGCGCCTCCCTCCACTGTGAAACACACCGAGGGTGTGTTTACATGGAGAGCGAATTTTTACGCTTTAGTGTGAAATAATTGGTGCCAGTCCAGGCGCTGCTCTGAACACACACACACCTGCAGTCGGCTCACATTCCTGCGTAGACTAACAGGAGAGAGCGAAGCGTCTTGCTTTCAAATCCCTCCAGGAATGTGCAGCATGCAGGACGGACTCTCTCAGGACACTCGAACTCCACGCCACACACACATCTGTGCAGGTTTTTCCCTACATAATGAGGGTATAATTTCAGATTCACCGGCCACTTTCACAGAAGGTGAAAAATACTGAGGAATGCTGGGCTCAAACTGCTGACACCTCCCTGCAGACTATAAAAATAGCTTCTCTGCAGCGTTGGTGGTTAACGGGCAGGAATGGTCACCTGCTGTGGTGAGACAGTGATATTAAACCTTTACTCTGACAAAAGTAGTATTTGTTGTTCCTTGCTGAACTGTATTTTACTCGTCTTGTTAAACAAAGTCGTTCTTCTCATCGTCACGGCTCGAGCTGAACTAAGCCTGCCACAGCCTGAAGTGGAGTGAGTTTGGGAGTTTAGAGAAGGTGCAGCACTGGAAAAGAACAAAAATGAAAGTGTTTTATCTGCAGAATCTTATTTTCAGAATGATCAAAAGCCAGAAATTTAAAAGTAAAATTGCGTTCAATTGGAAAGCAATACAATTTTAACCGCATGATATTTTGTGTATAAACTGGAGTACTGCGTCTATGAGCATATATCTGTATATACGGTATATGGACAAAAGCATTGGGCCACATACAAAAGCTTTTGTGACATAGCATTCTAAATCCAAAGATGTTAACGTGGAGTTGGTCCCCACTTTTGTACATATAACAGGAAAAAGATTTTGGAGTGTCTGAAAATTTTTGCTCATTCATTCGGAAGAGCAGTTGTGAGGTCAGACACTGATGTTGGATGAGAGGGCCTGGCTCACCATCTCCACTGTAGTTCATCCCAAAGGCACTGAATGGGGTTAATGTCAGGGCTCTGGGTGGGCCAGTCATGTTCTTCCACACCAGAATGAGAATTAGAAATCTTTATTGTCATTATACAAGCATAACAAAATTGCAGCACAGTCGTACCTTCATAGGCAGGGAGAACTGGTCTTTTACATTGAATGTGATAAATATAAGTATAATATGCTCATACATGCATATTACACATCAAGGGTTACACCTGAAGTAGTGTATTTATAGAGACTCATTTTTCAGCTTGTCTTTCACCCTGAAATGTTGCACACTCACCAGCTGCAACAAGTGCAGGAAAGAACCTTTTAAATCGTGCAGATGCAATATCAGGTAAAAACCCAAAACTGTCCTAAAGAAGAGGAGCTCACCTGTGATATGCAAACACAGAGCCAGTTATATTCTGTTTTATGCTGTTTTTGGCTTCTACACATGACAATACTGGTGCCTTTTATTTTTCTATATTGATGCTCGATCGTGCAGTGAGGCTCCGCTCAGATTAAAATGGGTGCCAGATGTGGGACCCTTCAGCGCATTGAGCAACAAACCTCAGCGGATTTTAATGCAACGTCAGTATTGATTTCTTCAGACTTCATGGCTGATCCCACAATTTTAAAATACTTCTCCTCAAAAATGTTGGACAGATTTTAAGACCAACAGAGATTAAAAACCGTATCAGTTTCATTTTGTTGGTATTCTGCATCACCTTGACATTTTGGAAGACCAGTCTCTCATGAGAACGATCTGAAATACTATCATGTTATTGAAAATAAGATCCCGGTTCAGACCCTGGTTGTTTGTCTCACAGCAGACCGCTATGGCCTTGATCTGGCGTGAATACCAGCAGTCTGCCCAATGAGGCCGTGGTCGCTGTCGGGCCAATGTGTCGACCTCCTGCAGCTCCTTTAAGCCCACTGAAGTGGTTTTGTGTTTGCAGGAGTAATGGACCCAGCTGGCCTTTTAAAACTCTCCCGTGTACCTTTCAGTCACTTTCCTGTTTGTGTAAGTGCTGCGAGGTTATAATGATGTGTGCCAAAGGGGGCAGGATGCTGAGTCTTTGTAAACTAAACGGGGTAATTGTTTGTTTCTCTCGCTGGTCCTGCCTGCTCCAGACCCTTACTGTCTTTACACACCAGCGCTGAAGTGTGAAGTGTGGCTGAGCGTTAATCAGTTCATTGTTCTCGTCTGCAGAGCTTCTACAGTAAAGCAGAACAGTGAAGCGATTCAATATGAGCAGGATATAGGTCACATTTTCATTAGTAGAGTCCCATCAGAAAAATTAACACAATGTTTCTGGAACTGCGGTTGCATGCACACTGAGTGTCACTCAGTGTTTTTGCTTAAGCCGTTGGCTCTGCACAACTCTCTAAAAGTGACCGTATCCACATACAAATATCTTCAAAGCTTAGAAAAGATCAAATAGTTTCTCATCTGTTCACTCTGCACAAATATCAAGTTTTACATTTTATTCCTGTTCAGATTAATTTGCAGGATTGTCCAAAAAGCTCGAGCCACCCCTAATTTCTTTATATGTTGCTAGGAGACTGGGGAAATTTATTGAAACATGTGCAGCATACATGGAAACACAGTAGATGAGGTAAAAAACAGAGTGTGTACAATTCAAACCAGCTTTAAAGTCATTATTTGTTCTGAGCTCCTTTATTCTTCAGCACAGGCTGAACTCTCTTAGTCAAGCTTTCTTATCTTTTCTTTAAGTAGTCTTCAGGAATAGTTCTCCAGCCTTCTTGGTGGACATTCCAAAGCTCTACTTTTGGTGTTGGCTGTGTTCTGTTTTCTGTCAACATGATCCCACACTGCTTCAATAATGAGTGAGGTCTGGGCTCTGGGGAGGCCAATCTAGAACTGATAGTGTTCCATTGTATTTTTATTTATTCATTCATTTTTTTTAATCTATCCACATAGGCTTTTACTGCATTGGCAGTATGTTTGGGATCAATTAGATGATTTCCAGGTGGTAATGCATGGTGGATCAAATTCTGACACGCCGCACACCATGCTGAGGTATGCTGCATTTTGGGAGTCACCTTCTTGGTACAAAAACTATTCTATGCCCATCAGTCTGTTAATTTTGGCATTTCTCAGATGTCATTCAACTGACAAAATGGGAACAAATGAGGTGTTTTTGGGCAACATGCTGCTGGTAACAAAGTGCCTAAAGATGCTATTTTAATATCGGTTCTTTGCTCTGTTAGTGTAGACACAACATTGGTTCATCCCTTGTTAGGTGCCCTTTTTTATGCTTGAATGATTCATAGGTCAGTGTTAATGGCTTGGCAAACAAAAAATATGTCAGTGAAAATGGTCAGGTACAAGAAGTGGACTGAAAATAAGTGAAAAGTGGTCGCTGTCCAAAAAACACTTCACAAATCTAAAGTGTTCCCTGGGCTCCATCTTCACAATGTGCTCATCATCTATGTATGTGGTAAACATTATGCCTGTTCCTCAGTCCAGCAGTGAATACACTGGTTCATTTTGATGTGTGTATCTGCAGAAGGAAGACAAATAAACACCCTGAAAGTCTGTTAAATCAAGCTAGAGTACCTGGACTGACTGAAATATATACTATGAGCTGTTTTGTAGTTTGAATGGTCACTGAATAAACCAGCCTGCAGACTCTGTCGTTGATGTTTTTCTTGACCATCTATGAGAAAATCCTGAGAAGAGCACATTTGTTCAAACTGCTACACTGTTTGCAGAGGAAGCCCAAACATTTCCTTGAGTCTACATCATCGTGTACAGCGTCAGGTTGTTGAATTTGGCAGCGGCGTCTGGCACGACCCCGTGAGTTTCTAGAAGAAGTCGACATTTCGGTTGGCAGCTCAGCCTCTGCTCATCTAATGTACAGGTTTGGTGGATTTGCTGTGTTTTTTTTTTTTTGTTTGTTTTATTTCCTTTGTTCAGATGGGAATGGACGTGTTTTGCTGTTGTGTTGAACTGCTGCAGCGTTGCAGGCATTGATCAAATGCTGGCTCTACTTTTCTTGGGAGTAATTAGGCTCACGGGCAGAGCCAGGAAATACCAGGCTCTGTGTGTGTGTCTCTGTATCACTCATGTTGTGGGGACCAAATTCAAGTCCTCATAAGGTAAAGTATAAACTTTTGGTAGGATTGTTAGTTTAGCATGAGGGTAAGGATAGGTTTGGAGTTAAGTTAGTAGTGGTTATGACTGGATTTAGAGAGTAAACTATGTACTGTCCTCTGAAGGGATAAAAACACAACAGTGTTTGTGTGTCAGGCCTCTGGAGTCCCCTCCACCCAGGCACTTGCATCATGCTTGGCTCTCACAGTAATGCAATGGGTATAGCGCTGTGTTTCAAAGGAATTTGTAAATTTGTGACTTTTAAAGGCTTTAAAAAGTCTGAAGAAGTCTTAAAATGTTTGCTCTTGGTTGATGTTAGCATCTGTGTGTGTGTGTGTGTGTGTGTGTGTGTGTGTAATAAAATGTTTGATTTATAGCAAAATCTAAAAGGTCTCCAGTTCTGTACTGCTGACCTGAAATATTTAGCATTTCTCACACAGATTGCATGGACAGGAGGGCCATGTCTATAACAGGACCAGGGTATGGGGACTTTTTAGATCTTATTTTATGCCTCCACAATGGACAGTTAGGGTTTTAGGTTGTCCATCCATCTGTTACAAATCTTGTTACCACTGTAGAAGCTGACTTGTTTGCTTGATCTTTACCAAACTCTGTGTGCCATGATGGGTAGAAGATCTAAGAATGTTTATTTGTGATTGCAGGGTCAAAGGTCAAGATGACAGGGAGTCATTAATAAATTTCTTGCTACCATCATAGGAGCTCACTGGGCTGCTGGATCTTTGTAAAATTTTGATGTTTAATTACTGTGACAAGTAGAAGACCTGTTAACATTTTGGCGACCATGAGGTCAAAGATCAAGGTCACAGGGGCTGGTGAGTGATGATCTCACCACCACCACCACCACCACCATAGGAGGTCAAGCTGACACAGGGTCAGATTTAGGATGGAGGCATGCCAGCCCAGTTCTAAGCAGTTCATTCACATAGATTACTGTTGTATATCTGTTTCATCAGTGTCTTCATAGTGTAGTGGTTTACACATTTGCCTTGCAAGTGAAAGGTCCCTGGTTCAAGTCCAGGTGGGGGTACAAGCCCCTCCCACCATGGGAGGGTTGTGTCAGGAGAGGCATCTGGTGTAAAAACTGTACCAGACGACTAGCCAGTTCATCTGCTGCTGCTGCCCTTGAGGAAATACAAGGAAGCAGCCTAAGGTTATTTTTATTTTTCCATCTGAACTTTCAGAAAGGGACTGTACTTCTGAAACTGACTGACTGTGTTCCCCACAGTATAAAAGATGGACACAGCCACAGTGACATCACCGATGGGTTTGTGACTTCCTGTTTCAAAGCTTTGAGATGAGCAGTTTAATCATTGCTGTTTTGCAACCAGATGTTACGAGCGATCGAGCAATTGGTGGATTTGACTGTTAACATAATAGTCACAACTCATTTGCCAGTGAGCATATCCTGGATAAGACTCCTTTCTGACTCTTGAGAATGTCAAAAAATTTACAAAATATACTTAGTTTTATTCAGTATGAACCGAAACGACTGACTGATTGCATAAACTCATTAGGACATCCTGCTTTTTTCCACAATTGTATTTATAAGACAATATATTTTTTAAAAAGTCTTAATTTCTTTGTCCAAACCCAAAGATAATGTTTTCAAGTGTTTGTCGTTACTGTTTAATCTGTTATTTGAGCAAACATGACAAACTGACAGATTTTGAAGAACTTACTCATACTTTATTCTTACAGGTTTAATGGTGAAACTGGGATTCAGTGGCATTGTTTGTTGGTTTAGAGTTCACTTTTGTTTTGTTTCTGTAGTGTGAACTGTCAGCAGTTATATATTTTTTACACTGTCAGACAAAGACCTTAGAACATTAGAGACTTAGCAATTCCCTTTGAGTAAGAATTTAAATTGAATGTGAAGAGTTGGGCAGAGCCACTGGTTGATCTGATAAGATTTATATCAAAATAAGAAGGCAGTTTGCTCTGATCTGAACGCTTTGGTATTTTTCTTTGTTGTAAAAGTTGGCAGGTATAATCATTGGCTCAGATATCCAGAAGGCAGCATACTTTACAGCTGCTCACTGCTAAACTAGGACCTCATTTTAACTCCAGCTTTTAGTGTCTGTTTCACTTATATCTATCCCAAGAGCATGCCACACGTGGGTCTTAATGTTGTTATCTTGGGCCACACCTAAGTGGAAGTGCTATCAGATCTGAGCAAGCAAATTGTACATGGCAGGAGAATGAACAACCAGACCCGCCCGTACGAAGCAAAGCTGGTTTGAGAACTCGAACCACAGAGGGTTCCTTCTGGAATGGCTTTAACTTTAATCAGTGTTCTGATAAAAGCTGTTTCCTCACTTGCTGGTTTTTTTTCCCTCTAGTGTCTAAGTACACAGTCTGTCCAGAGCCTCTCATTGGAAGCACAGTGGCTCAGTGGTTAGCACTGTTGCCTCACAGCAAGAGGGCCCTGGGTTCAAACCCTTGTGTGGAGTTTGCATGTTCTCCCTGTGCTTGCACAAGTTTTCTCCTGTCACTGAAAAACATGCTATCCTATCAGCCCAGGACACTCTTCCAAAAGAAACTCTTTATCTGAAGAGTTCACTTTTTGGTTAAATAAAGGTTAATAATAATAAATTAGTGTTAAACTGTGCTGAGACCTGGAGACAAATAATTCAAATCTAGCTGTACACATTCAAACCATTCAGCAGGTGTCCTATTAGGACGTGTTGGGGTGTTCTTACAGTTTTTCAGTCATTTATTCTGGTATTTTCATTTGTTACCAGACAGCAGGAATGATAGTTCTTCCGAAAAGTGTTTAAAGAACCAAACAGGAGAAATGACAAGTAACTGGACAAACTAGCTTAATTTTAAACATAAGGGTTTTTTTTAATACCTGGATGAAAATCCTTTGTAGTCAATGACTGCCTGATGTTTAGAACCCTACGATCCATCAATAAATGTTGTTTCCTTCCTTGAGATGCTCTGCCAGGCCTTTATTGCTGCTGCCTCCAAGTTGTTACTTGTTTGTGGGTCTCAGTCTTCAGTAACTGAAAAGCTGCCCCACTGTGTTGTGATTAGGTGACTCACTTGGCTATTGGTGAATATCCTACTTCTTTGCCTTGATAAACTCTTGGCTTGCTTTTTCAGTTTGCCTTGCCTCATCAGTTTACACTGTGAAGCTGGACTGGTTAGTTTTGCAGCATTTGGTGGAATCTGATCAAAGACTATATCCCTGTACACTTTACACTGTACACACTTCACCCTGCTACTTCTATCATCAACGAACACTAGTGACCTGGTTCCACTGGCAGTCATTCATGCCCATGCCATAACATTGCCTCTACTATGTTTGACAGATGATGTGGTATGCTTCTGCTCATGAGCTGTTCCTTTCCTTCTCCATACTTTTCTCTTCCCATCATTCTGGTACAAGTTCATCTTAGTTTCATCTGCCCAATAATGATATTTTTTAGATGTTTTCTGTCAGTCTTACTTGGCCTTCCTGTTCTTGAGTGGAACCAGTGGTTTGCACCTTGCTGTAAACCCTCTGTGACTTTGATAGTGATAGCCTACTTCCTTGAGTGTTCTTGACTTGGCTAGATGTTCTGAAGGGTTTTTCTTAACCAAGGAAAGAATTTTGTCATCATTCGCTTTAGTTGTCTTCTGTGGTCTTACAGGTCTTTCAGTGGTGTTGAGCTGATCAGTACATTCCTTCCTCTTAACCCAGTACTGCTCACCACGGGTCAAAAGTGACCAGGCTGAAGATGTGCAACGTAAGAAGTGAGAATGTGTTGTTCATCAAAGGGTCAAGACTGCTCCAGATTGTTGTTTTGACCACTCCTGACGCTTTTGCTATCCTTCTGATAGGTTTATTTTGTTTTTCAGCCTAATAATGGTCTTTGTCTTGCATTGACATTTCTTTTCACATTGAGAGTTTGAGCGAACAGCTACTAAATGCAAGTTCAACGCTTGAATCAACTCCAGATTTGTTTTTTTATGTGCTTAGTTTGTCATGTGGCCAAGAAGGTGCTTCTCAGGTAACTGTTCCATTACTTTTCTGAAAATTTGGGCAAATGTATAAAAATGGCTACAATTCTTTTCACACTCCTTGATTTAAAGTTGAAAGCTTTCACATCAAAATGTCACAGAGGCAAACTAAAAAAAATGCAGTTGTCACTAACTGAAGGGCCAAACTGTATAAACTAATGGAGAAAGTTCCTTAAGCCCTTGAGGATTTCTCAAACCCTTTTTATTTCCAAACAAAAACTCTAGTGAACACTACCAAAAACTAAACAAGTGAACAAGAAGCTGGAACCCTGAATTTTATCTTGATAAATCCCATAAATGATGGTTAGAACTCATGTTTGAGTAAAGATTAAGAACACCTGAGGCAAACATTTTAAGGACATCTGCCCTCAGGTGGAATATTACAATTTAAACACTGAATGACTGAGCTGTTTTTGTGTGTGTGTGTGTGTGTGTGTGTGTGTGTGTGTGATGAATTTGGTAGTTTGATTTTTCTTAATTAAAAAATAATATAGAATCAGTAAAAAAGGTCAAACTAAAAGACTTCTGTTGTCTGGTTAATAAACAGGCAGACAGATTTAGAGCAGTAGCCTAATGAATCCAGCCTCTGACAGTGCTGTGGAAGTTAAAAGGCTTTTGTTGGCTCTAAATTTAAACTTTAACACAGCCAGTGTAAAATAAGCAAAGCTCTGCTTGTATATTTTTCTTGAGAGAGTCAACGTGCCTGATATTTTAAGAGCAAACAGGAAGTTTGAGAGGTTTAGGTATCCGAATGAATGTTGGACATTTTCAGCAGCGTATGTGTGAAGTATAGAGAAGTATTAAGATGGTTTGGATGATTTTAAAAGTATTTTATGTTTAATTTTTTTTAATGTAACACAAGTGGGTTCAAATGGAAAAACACTAAAGCATGTTACCATCAGGATGTGCTGTTCAATTTGGCTGCGAAGTGAAGTGTGAATAATTAGACTTGGACTCAAAAAGCATGTGGTTTCTGTTAGAGCAGCTGGCCTGCAAATCCTCACTCTGACCACAGAGCTCGTACAGACGGTTTCTGAAGCAGACATACAGAATATGTTAGATGACTGGACAAAAATATTTTAATATTCCAGCTGAGGAAAGTAGAACAAGGCAGGGAAGCTGAGTGCCAAAAAGTGTTTTTAGGTTGGCATTTACATTAGGTTTATAGCGGTAATTAAAAATGTGTCCTCTGCTGGACAAATTAGATTTAAAAAGGTATTTTTCTTGTTGATTTACTACAGTCGGCACGTTGTGCTTGTGATATTTGTACTGGAGGAAAAACAGGAGAAAGACAGGCTAACACTTTGTTTTCTTTTGTCATTTTGACTTTGGATGGCAGCCTAGAAAACCCAGAAATAAAGATTTTAAGATTTTAATCTCCCTGAAACTAAAGAATCAAAGTGAAAACACTAATTGATTCTGTTTTTAGCTCATTCAGCCAAAGGACTGATGAGGTAATACCATGGCGAGGAGTTCGTCCATCCACCAGTTCACAAGAATTGCTACTGCTCCTGCACGGTCGGTCACATTTTAAACATGCGCCACCCTGCCATCTATATGTAAATGCTATTTTGGGTTTATTTATCTTATTGAGAGTTTGAAGAAAAAAAATTTAACAAATGCAATTTTCCCCGTAATTCACAGAAGCTGAAAATATGCAGCCTGAGCTGGTTAGATTCACCTTGACCATTTTTGAATGATCTCATCCATTTGAAGGACCATGTGGCTAATGCTGTGGTGAGGCGTCCCTCTATCCGACCCTCCGCAGTTCACAGGTTTGACTCCTTGGAAGCAAACTGTAAAGAAATGAGGGACAGCTCAAGACTTTTTCACAGTACTGTATAGAACTACCGTCAGTTTCTCCCTTGTATCTCCCCATTGGGTCGCCACAGTGGGTGAAGCTCCACTGGTAATTTGGCACAGTTTTTATGCCGGATGCCCTTTGTGGGCAGGGCATGTGCCCCCGCATGGAGGCAAACAGGAATATTTAGTGTGAAAGACAAATGATGGTATGTAAATTAGTTCCTGTTTCTGTTTTGCATTTAGCTCACCTACAGCGCTGATGCCATGGTGATGGTGCTCCTGGTCTGTTTGTCCGTCCACAATTCACAATAATCACTACTCCTCTAAGAGTATTGGTCCAAATCAAATCAAATTTGCACACAGTGATTACCTAATGAGTCTTCACCCAAATTGTTCTGAAGGTTGTGTTTATCACTTTACTGACATTTTTTCACAGGAATAGCTGTTCCTGAGAGTATTGGTCTGGATTCCAATATTGAAATAACTAACATGAGTGTTTGTGTCATCTATACATAAATGCAGTCAATAGGTTTATTTACAGCATAATAACGTCTTAAGATGGGTTATGGCCGTTGTCCTGGATACGACTGTTTGCCAGCGTCTTTGTCTTCTCAGTAGATTAGTTTGTGTGATATCCAGTCATAAGAACACGTATCACTTTCTGTCTGTACTTCACATTACAGTAAATGTTAAACTGTGGTGGATCATGAGCTGGATGAACTACTGCATCACTGACGTTCTGGTTTTTAAAATTTAAGCACCGCAGACTGGGGTCTCAGTGCTGCTGTAGCGTTTCTTCGTAGTGTAGAAAAACTGAGATGTCCTGGTCGGGACCACTTGGGATGAAAACGGGGCTGTATGTGGTCCAAGATCTAAAATGACTGGGACACCACTACTCTGGATAGACCTTGTTGAGGCTCTCATTTAGTCATCTTGACTTGAACTGACCTAAGTGAGTGAGTTTGAATGTTTCGACACACAAAAAGAAAAATCTTAGGCTTAAATAAGCCAGATAACAAGAGGATATCTGGGATTTATTGACCTTGCTTTGTAGAATACACTCGTAGCCGAAGTCCATCAGGCGCAATACCTGCACAGCTTAGAGGATCAGCAAACCAAGACAGCATGGCAGCCTTTTACAGAGCTTAGCAGCTTTAGAGCTTCAGGGTATTCAGGAAGAAATGAAATCTAACAATTTAATGTTCAGATTGGAACCAAAAATGTGATTTTCTTTACTTTCTTCATTTGCTGCTGAGGAAAGTAAAGTGGGAAGTTTTATGTAGGTGGAGGTCCCTTTTTGGAGTTCCTGAAATGCTCACAGTGCTTAGTCACACTGGCTGAGTTTGGGAACGCTTAACCTCATCCATAAAAAATGCCTCTCTTCATGGCTGTGCAAACAGTCTCTTTATGGAGAGACGCTTGTAGAAGACAGCTGAGAAATAATAACTTAATCATTTTGATGATCATTGAAAGAGCTGCTCTTTAAGAAGGGAAGTACAATCCTGCAGAACGGTGGAAGCCTCGCTCTGCTAGCTGTCAGGCTGTTGGGTAATCCCTCTCAAGTTGACGATGTCACAGCTGTTGGTAACTGCCGTGGACTCCCGGGCTCTCCTCGGTGTCGCTGCTGCGTGACCCCCCATCAGTTGTCCTGTTGATGAGGTCATCGCTCAGCTGTTCGGGGTCTCTGCGGTACCACAGAGCTGCCTGTCACATGTGGCACGACCGGTCAGCACTCGTGCCACAGGGGGACTCCTCCAAACCAGACGGCACAAGACCGTGACTGTGCTGCCTCACAGTTTATTTATACCAGGGCGAAAAAAAACAGGACATGACTATGAGGGCAGCACAGCAGAAAACAGCCAGGGCTTTGTCTCAACTCTGTTGAATGTAGATTTGAAAGTTCAGAATTACTTGATGAAACTTGAGAGAATTTGCTTTGTTTTCCCACAGAATATCTGACATGAATGCGTTTCGGTACAATCTGCAGCCGTGAAGACGTCATGTTTTATCATGCAGTGTCCACCACCCCAACATCTTCAGTTTAATATATTTGACAGAGCAGAACATTTACACAAAAAAGACTAACCAATGATTCTTTTAGCATTTATGAATACTTATCGTTGCAAACTACACTGACTGACATGAAACAGTTGATAAATTTACAGTTACTTAAGAATAAGGGGTAAATTTCTGCTTTCTTCAAAGCTGTCTTTGAGCAATAGATTTTTTGGGACATTTTCTGCTTTTTCACTCATTTTCGGTCCAGTTCTTTTACATTACGCTTCTCAGAGGAATGTTAAGCCACTTAACACTGACCTAATGAACCATTCAAGCATTAAAAAAAGCACTTGATACAAGGGATGAACCGGTGTTGTCTACACAAAACAGACAACTTGGCAGGAAACCAATTTTAAATTGGATATTCAGGCACTTTACTAGCAGTTTGTAACTAAAAAATATTATTTGTTCCATATCTTTAGTTGAATCTATGAAAAATGCCAAAGATAAAAGATTTTGGCATAAAATAGGATTTTTGCACCAACAAGATGATTCCCAAAGAGCTTCTGGCTTAAAAGTCTCTAAAAAATCTCCTCATGGTGAACTGTGGTTCCTTGAGCAAACTGAACAACTGAAGAACAAAAGAAGTGACAGGCCTCAAAATCTATCTACAGCAGACGAACGGTATTTGAATGTTATGTACTTAAATATGAATAAATCCAGCAAAGACCTGACACAGGACCTGAGAGGCACATCTGGCCCTTCAGTTGGTCCAGCTACCGTTCACTGAACCCTAATCAGAAATGTCTCAGTGGAACAGTGGCTGTCAAGACATTCTTGAAGGGAAAGACGGTGAAAAGGCTGAGGTATGAAAATTACACAAGAACTGGACTGAACATCAGTGGCAAAAGGTCTTATGGAGTGATCAATCCAAATTTAAAGTGTTTCGTGCAAATTGTCATCAGTATGTATGGAGGTGGTCAGGAGAGGGGTACAACGGTGAGGTTCTACAGCAGGGGTCTCAAACTCCTGGCCCACAGGCCACTTCTGGCCCCATCCTCTACTTCTGGTTTGAAACCCCTGGTCTGGATATCTTGTCCAAATTATTGAATCTTGAACACTGAAAAGCATCTGATTGGCAACAGCTTAATTTTTCAGCGATCCCAAACACACTTGTGGTGTAGTAAAAGCCTACCTGGATAGAAAAATGCACAATAATACACTAGCAGTCATGGATTGGCCCCCCTAGAGCCCAGACCTCAATATTATTGAAGCAGTGTGGGATCATGTTGACAGAACGGAACAAGTGGCAGTCAACATCCAAAGAAGAGCTTTGAATGTACATCAAGAAGCCTGGAGAATTCTTGAAGACTACTTAAAGAAATGACAAGAAGGCTTGTCTGAGAGTTCAGGCTGCGAAAGAATAAAGGCGTTCATAGCAAATATTGACTTTCAAACTGGTTAGAATTGTACCAACTGTTATTTGCCTTTTGTACTGCATTTCCATTTATGTCTGCCGATGTTTCAATAAATCATTGCACCCATTTCCCAATTTCCGAGCAACACATGAAGAAATGAGGGGTGGCTTGAGACTTTTGCACAGGAATGCTCCTTGTACCTCTTGTATTAATATAGCGTTGCTGCTTTATTATTCTATCTTAGGGCACATTTCAGGGAACGTTTTTGTGTTGGCCTCTTGGTCAGACAAATCATGACATTATGCAGATGATCAGCTATTAAATTAGCTGAGTAGTAGTTTTGAGTAATTACTTGATGATTTTGGTGGAGGAGGCGGAGGTTTGCTTTGGAACCACTGATTGGACAAAATAAGAAGTTTGAAGACCCTTTGTACACCTTAATGTTTTGCATTTTATAGATTAGACATTTTAAAAAATGAATGTTATTTCAAAAATCAATCCTTAGCTGACAGTTTTATTAAGAATACTTGTGAATAATAGGAGTCAAGACTTGACACAGAGACTGGACCAAAGCTGGACTTCACCGACTCTCTTTGGAGACAGTGAATGCCACAAACTGAATCATGGAGCATAAACCAGAGTGTAAGTTTGACATGTTCGTTTGCTGAGCTATTTGTCTCAAGAACAGACTGTTATTGTTGTGGGTTGGCTTCCCCTCCGCTGAATAACAGGACTCTTATTTGGGAAGGGAAGCGCCCGGCTCAGAGCCTCACAGGATTGGAGGAAGCAGCTGTCCAATAGTGAGCCGGAGCAGTGCTGCGCTTACTTTACACCAATAGTGGAACTTTTTTTTTTTCCTCCCATATGGAGAGAAGATTGTGAAAGCGAGCACAGGGTGAGGAGAAAGAACACTTCTGTAGCTCAGACAGCCTGATCTCAGACTCTGCAAGCAGAGAGGAGCAGTGAAGGAGGAGGAAAGGTAAAAAGGAAGAGGGTGCTGCTGGTGTGAGGTGAGTGAAGTTTGAACAACACATGCAGAGAGGTTTTAGCAGCAGGCTTAGCCTTGTAATTCCCTCCTCCTGTTGTGGCTGAATGGAATGGATTGAGGGTAGAAGCTGTCGGAGCTGGGCGGACTGGAGGGGAAGAGCAGTGCTGTTTATTTCAAGCCTGTGTTTGCTTTAGTCTGCGAGAGTTCCAGGCATACCAAGAACAAGACTCTGTATTTAGCCAGCGCAGTGTGAATGCAGTGTCTGTAGACTCTGAGGGTATTTTCAGCTGGATGTGTTGGAGTTTAGACTTTGATTTAAGCAGCTTTGATTGACTTGCAGCTTGCTCTTTAGTTCTGTCTTCAAACCGTGTCATAGTTTGTGGTTTACCTTTATCTGTAACAGCTGACATGTTGACACTGGACTGGATTTTGGACCAGAAAATATTGACATGGTCTGTCTCACTGACCCCCTTTGGCTCCTTTCTTTGTAAACTACAGATTGTTTGTCTGTCACAGGCTTATACAGTTGGTTTCCACCCATCTGGATGCATTGACAGCATTTGTTTTTATTTTTTGCATCACATCGTTGCTTCTCGCATAGTTAAGGCCTGACTAAAGCATCAATAATTAGCACTCACACTTTTCCAGCGGGGAAGTGGGAAATTTGAGACGTGCTTGCACTCGCGCTGTCAAAATGTGGTGATTGTCCGTGGTCAGAGAAACACTTTACCTGACTCGGACACTTCATCTCAGGTTATATGTTCTCCGTGAATGTGTAGATAACCTTTATAGATATGCAGTGGTCATTACAAAAACATGAACACAACACTAACCAGGTTCTTGTGGCCTCTCTTTCAGAAAGAGGACAAAGATGCCCAAGCACAGAAGACGAGAAGGACTCTGTGGACCCCTACTGTGTTGAAACTCCTTATGGGTTTCAGTTAGACCTGGACTTCCTCAAGTATGTTGATGACATTGAGAGGGGCAACACCATTAAGAAGCTGAGTATCCAGAGGAAGCCCAAAGTGGTCAAACCCTTGGTGACGCCTCGGGGCAGCACTGGCGGGGTCAGTGTTCAGGCTGAATGGACCTCCACAGACTCGCTGTCTTCCTCCAACAGCGACGGCAAACAA
>VUQH01001841.1:0-20425 GCA_015106775.1 Etroplus canarensis
GTGTAAGATAATACCAACCATGCATCCAGGGCTTTGAGAATATGGGATATTGGACCTGTTGCTGCAGGCTATCTGGTCCTTGTGCAACCATTGTGAGAGCTTGGTTTGCAATGCTGGTAATAAGTCAGACTTATTCTCAGTGAGTGTTGGACTCCACCAGGGCTGCCCTTTGTCACCGATTCTTTTCAGAATTTTTATGGACAGAATTTCCAGGTGTAATCAAAGAAGTGGAGGGTGTCAGGTATGGTGACCTCAGATCTTAGTGTCTGTTATATACAGATGATGTGGTTCTGTTGACTTCACTAAACCATGACCTTCATCTCACACTGGAGCAGTTTGCAGCTGAGTGGGAAGTGACTGGGATGAGAATTAGCACCTCGAAGTCTGAGGCCATGGTACTCAGCCAGAAAAGGACGGCATCTCCACTCAGGGTCAGACGCAAGCTGCTGCCCGAAATGGAGGCGTTTAAGTATCTTGGGATCTTGTTTATGATTGAGGGGAGAATGGAGCTAGAGATTAATCCAGCATCTGCAGTGATGCGGACATTGCATAGGTCTGTTGTGGCAGAGAGAGAACTAAGTGTGAAAGCAAAGCTGATTACCCTACCTACAACCCTACCCTTACCTATGGTCACAAGCTCTTGGTAGTGACCAAAATAATGAGATAATAAGTTTCCTCTGAAGGCTGACTGGGCTCTCCTTTAGAGATAGGTTGAGGAGCTTAGTCATTTGGGAGATACTTTGAGTAGAGCCATTACTCCTCCACATCAAAGGGAGCAATCTAAGGTGGTTTGGTATTCTGACAGGAATGTTCCCTGGGTGCCTCCTAGGTGAGGTTTTCCTGGCACACCCTACTAGGAGGAGGCCCCAGGTAGACCCAGGACATGCTGAAGAGATTACATCTCTCAGCTGACTTGAGAATGCTGTGGTGTTTCCTCCTGGACGACGTGGCCAGGGAAAGGGAGGTTTGGGTGCCCCTGCTTAGACTGCTACCCCTAGAGCCCAGGTAAGTGGCAGTATTTTAATTTAGTACAGTTCATACTGTTAGACTGATAGGTACCTCTCTGCACCGCATATGTCCAACTGTACAGGAATCCTACCAGCACCTTCGGCTGCTCCCTTGTAATGTCCCTAACGGGTCGCCACAGCAGATTAATCTGCATGGGCAATTTGGCGGAGGTTTTATGCCAGATGCGACCCTCCAGTTGCTCATGTCCCCACCAGTAATCGAACCAGGGACCTTTTGCTTGTAGGGTGAATGTATAAACCACTACACTAAGGAATCCTGCCAGCAATCCTTCTAAAAGGCAATTTTAATGACAGGAGAAACCAGAACTCCTGGAGAAAGCCTGCACAAGCACATGGAGAACATGCAAATGTCACACAGAAGGGCCCTACCTGGATTTGAACCCAGGACCCTTTCATTGTGACCAACCACTGGGTCACGGTGCAGTCGTGCTTTTGATAAAGCCATCAATAGAACTGAGATACATGTCCATTTTACAGATCTCTGCTTTTTTAAGTAGCTACTGTTTGTTATAGTTTCTTCTTTACATCCAACTCTCGGCCTCATCCAGCTTTGCCACAGCGTTCCTCATCCCTGTCTAATGTAGCTGATCCCTTCACACATTTCTCTCCCTGTCTCTCTCTCTCTCTATCCTTCTTCTCTGGCTTTTGTGAGAAGCAGAGGTGAGGGGATATGTGTCTTTAACTGAGCTGGAGCTCTGCTGCAGCTTACTTCTTACCGCTAAGACAGGATGTGTGCTCTGCTTTGTTACTGCTAACCTGCTTGTTTGGGGTGAGATCAGTGTATTTGTGTGTTGCTGCATGTGTGTGAGCAGAAGTACTGAGAAATCCCATTATGGAGCCAAGTTGCTGCCACGCTTTCCCCATACACACTGTGAACCTGGTGTAATCCACTCACACACTCACCATGCATCCTTGTTTGTGAGCACACGCTCACACAAACACACAGCCTATACCCTCTAGACTCGGTGGTGAGCTGTGTATCACCGCGCACTGTTGTGTTACCTACCGTGAAACATGACAGCTAATGATATCGAAAGCTTTTTAAAGGTGTGTTTGTGTGTGTGTGTGTGTGTGTTTTTTTATGAGAGAGAGAGAGCTGGATTCCTTCCAGACAGACATCGATTAGCGGGGAACGAGTGCTGGCTCAAAGTGAAAGCTACAAAGTCAAACACTATGCTTTAGTGTATGAAATTAATTTCATTTTATGCCCTTTTTACCTGTAAATCAGGTTACTTTTCAAGCTAAATTAAACCAATGAATGCTTATATTTACTGATCTATCTGATCGACTGCTTAGGTTGATTTACTGTGGGTCATTTGCTGGAAACATGCCCATGTTAACACTTTCCTGACATCCAGACATATAAAATGATTAAGTGACTGTTGTATTCATCAATAAGAGACTTGGTTTATATTAAAACACAATGGTATAATCATTTCAACACCTTAAAAAACACGATTCATTAAAGTAATGCAGCTCAAAACTTTATTTTGAATTGCAACACTGCAACGTTTGTGAAAAACACATACTTTTTCTATGCTGGCATGTTATATGCTATACTATAACTTAACATCTACACAAGGATGCAGCTCAGAAGTGCAGAACTTACCATTTTTCCTTTGTGATCCAAATTTTGACTTAGTTTTGAATAAGTTTTCACTCATCATAAAGATCCTCAAGCTGCAACAAGCTCATGAAATATATATCACATAAGGATACACTGACATAGCAGTCGAACATTAGTACTGGAAGATGTATCTGCCTGTCTTCATGGGCCAGTGCACTTTTGCATATAGGTTTATACAGTTTCATTTTCTTATCTTTCATATCTCTATATATTTATACCAAAAGGAGCATCTGTAACACAAGCAATTCCCCCTCTGGGATTAATAATAATTAATAAAGGATTCTGATTTCTATTGTTAACTGATGTCAGCATGTCAGCCGATATGGATTACAGTTACCAATATCAGTGGTTGATGTTCATTTTGAGACAGAAAAAAATACTGGTATCGGTCAAGCTGTTGTTTGATTTATTAATAGTTTAGGAAAAGTTAAATGAAAAATATCTAAATTTTCAACTAAGTACATGTAATATAAGGCTGAAACATGCAGCTTCTGCTTCCAAATGGTAGCATGAATGCAGGCTTGGCCAAACTGACCTAAACCAGTGTTTCTTAAACTCCAGAGTGTGCCCAGCTGGTGGGGCTTACAGTCAATCCAGGTGGGGTGTGAAAGACCAGGAAAGCTATGGAGTCAGACAAAGTTAACTGAAAAAGGCTTTTGGAATCAAAGAAAACAAGTGTTGGCTGACACTGTTTCCCCAATCCATTTGATTACTGCCAAAAATTGTGGGTTTTGGGGTATTCGGAAACTATTTTTCAACTTCTGAAGTTGTGCATACACTGAAAGACATCAAACTGGAGGCATATTTAAAGTAGTTTATATCAAATCAAAATGAACTCATTAGAAAATGACGTGCACTCTTTATGAACAGATACTAAATATATGTCAATGGGTACTAATGTTTGTTTGAGTTTTGCAGCATGTGCTACCTCCAAAGTGAGGTGTTTCAAGCATGTTCTGTTGGGAGAAGGCCCAGCCCCGCCGCAGACCCAGGACACGCTGGAGAGAATATATCTCTTGGCTGGCTTGGAAACGTCTTGGTGTCCTCCAGCAAAAGGTGGAGGAGAAGGCCAGGGAGGGGGGAACTGGACGTCTCTCATGCTGCTGCCCCCATGACTCTGAACTGGACCTGGATGGATGGATGTGCACTGGTTATTAGTAAAGTCAGCTGTTGCTTTTGGGCTTTACATGATGGCAAATAACACAGAAAACCACAAGTTTTAACCCCTTAAGGAGTTAAATGTGACAAACTGTAGTACAATAGCCTAAAATTCTTGCCTTTTCTTTTTACCTACACTTACATCAAAGCCACACTTCCTAGGCCATACTGCTCTATCACAAAAATATTTCTTAGAAGTTGTTTTCCGCTAAACTCTTTGCAACTTGAACACAAAGTGCACCCACTGAGGGGTTTTCCACCCTTGTTGCATCACTTCCTGCAGGCTGAGCGTAGGGGGCGCTCCAAACGCTGCATTGCACCTGTGAGACGGGCACAGAGGGGAGCCTATTTGTCACCAGGCTGTCTCTCTGCCTTGCCATTGAGTGCTCACTCACTGTGTGTGTGTGTGTGTGTGTGTGTAAGTGTGTGAGACACGCACACATTCTCCATCCCGTCCTCCTCGACTCTCTCTCCCTCTCTCTCTCTACCCCCCTGACCCCAGCGCCATCTTCTCTGTCTCATCCTTTATGCATACTGACAGCGAGCCCCTCCGTTTATGGCACTGCATAACGTTCCCTCATTACCGCCCTGGACTCAGAAACCCAAACGCAGCAGCAAGGAGAGAAGGAGGTAGAGGAGAGGGAGGGAAGTTAGGGTGGGAGATGGAGTTTGGGTGAAGAGTGGAGGGGGGCAGTGATATAGAGAGGTGGAGGAAGGGGGGAGAAGTGATGACATTCGCTTTGGCTAATATTAATCTGATTCATTTGGCACGCCAGGAAGCATCACTTTAACCGTTTCTGTACTGCTGTGCCACTCCTTCATATACACTGATGACAGGAAAGAGGACACGTGTGCAATTAAATGATGCACTCCGAGATGGAAAGCAGACGAACAGGAGAGAGACACTCATTGAGCAATTTGTCCCTCATGCCCTCACATGAGTCACATTTAGATAAATACACACAATATCTGATGTAGTCATACACTGTATACCCACATTTATTCTCGCATGGACAAATGCAGTTAATGCATGCATACACACATTATGTTTTTGATGCTAAAAATTACATCCGCACACAAACAATATCAACTGTCACCCTAGTCTGCTGTGCACACACACACACTGATCCCTACAGTACACACACAGCACAGATATACACATCAGCTGGTGCAGAGCGCGCAGGCAGGTCGCAGCAGCTTGTGTTGGCTGTAAACAGCAGTGCAGGCAGTATGGAGAGCGGCGGCTGTGTGAGCGCCGGGCCGGCCAGCCAATCAACCCCTCGATCTCCTGTCCCTGCCCTTCCATTGATCCCCATTAAAATGCTTAGCAGATGCTTGGCTTGAGAGAGACAAGCGCTTTTCTCTGCTGCTATTTTCATTTGTATGCTCCTTACTGTTGGCCCTGCAGTCTGGAATAGTCATTTTGCCAACTGGGATACGGGCCCACTTCCACACAGTACAGTAGCATCTATTCAGACGTAGCAGCTAAAACTAGCAAATGTTTAAATGTTGAATCGATGTTGTCATGCACTAGGTTTGAAAAACTGTAGTGACTGGAGTGCCAGAATGACAGCGATACCATCTGTGCTCGTGCTCACAAATACACACCTGCGTTGTTTTGTCTCATCGGGGCTTCAGAATCGCCAATGAATTTTCCATCATATTTTCCCAGTTGCATTACAATGTGAAAATGTATTGTTTTTAAAACTATTTGGATCCAGACCTTGTGGTTTTGCCATCATTGCGTCAGGATGCAAAAGTGGAGGTCGTCCAAGAGGTGAAGGTAATTCGTAACCATGAATGGTAATTGACTAATATCTGCTTTTTAATGCTGACCCACCATTGATGATTTGGTGCGGAGAAGGAGATTGGTTGCTTTAAGTGCACCACTAATGTGCGAAATGTCTAAAAAAAACCAAAAAAAAGCTGGCAGACAGTGGAAGAAAGCCTTGTTTTGCCCTCCAGGTGGACATTTTAATAATGATGTGAAGGTAGTTACGGTTTGAAATGAAGTTTTGCCCCCATGGGGTCTTCATCAGGGTGGTGCAATGATTTTTCTCCTTACAGATCATCTTGTTGGTTCAACATAGATGTACATTACTTGCTTTAATGCATTGACAAACAGTAGTTTCAATGAACGGTTGTGTTCAGCATTTCATGTACAATTGCCTTGCCTTTTGATTCTAAATAAACGTTGAGTTTGTATACCACTTTACTGAATCATGACTGATATGATGTAAGACTTGATCATCTTTTATCAAATGTAAAATCACAAGTGGAGTTTCAAAAAAGCTTGGGGTTGATCATAATCAGTCTTTTGTGAAGATCTGATGCTAAATAATGACTGGTTGACATTATAATTCCGTAAATGACTCCCTTTCTGTCTAAACAGAACTGTAAACATCACATCTGTGACATAATCCCGTAAGCAGCGTGAGTCTGGAGCATGTGGGGCAAAGTATACCAGAATCAGGACTGGCTTGTGTTGTTGTGCCAACCAGTGAAAGAAAGCAGCTATTGTGTGTGTCCATGTTCTTGTTTGTGTGTGCATACCCCGCTTGCATGCCTGCACATGCTGTACAGAATGTGTCTGTTTTGTGCACGTATGCACCCATGATGTGGGTGAGTGTGTAGGATGTCTTCTTGTTCGAATGCATACGTGAGCGTCGCCTGCGCGCCTGCATGGTAACTGAAACTGCTGTCTTCCTGTTACTCTGCCTGTGTGTGGCACTTGCCTCTGAGTACATGTGGCGTACACTAGCGGGCTTTGTCTGTCCGGGCAGCTGACGTACGTCCGTGGATGAAGCCCTCCACTTCGAGCCATGGCTGTGAAAGGGCGGCTTTGTTCTTGCTGCCTGCCAATCACTCCCTGGCTTGTCGAAGGGGAGGAGAGGATGTCCAGGGCTCAAACTTCTTCAACCGTGGAGAAAATGGAGATATGTATTTTCTATACTGACTTATCTTGTTTGATGATGAAGCAAGAAGAGTGAAGATGGGAAAGCCTCACCAGGATCCAGAGGGGGGAAAAATTGAGGTTAGGTTGGACTTGAAGGATCACATCACTGACATGTCAGAATTGCTCCAAAAAGTTGAAAATGGAACTATATCCTCATTATTTCCCACATTTTACTAAACTGTACACACAAATACTTTATGTCCATTAAAATATCAAAGCTTTATACAATCCCAAACTGACACATGTACTAGAACTGTTTCAAAAAGTTCACTCTGCTTCACTCCAACTACTTCCATTTTCTTACTGAGCGTTGTCTATCGACTTACAACATAAAATTACAACATTAAAGAGAGATTGGCATAAAAATATCCAGAATCTGCAGAAAAGAGACACGACTTTTGGTCCAGGAGGTTTTATGGTTTCCATTTGTTGTTTGCTTATGGCGTGAGCCCGATTGTGCAGAATTTGGATGCATTCACAGTATGTCTGGTGAGCAAATAAGAGATTGCATCATCTGAAAGTTTTTTGCTTTTTGAAAATTGAGCTACATTCCTAAACAATGACCATGAGCAGAATGGGAAATCTTGACCTGGATAATTGCTCTAAAAGTTGCCAAAAATTTGGTTGTTGCCTTCAGAAGTTTTGCAAGCAGACTATCCATTGGGCTCCCGAACTGAAGAACAAGTACCATGCTTGAAAACTATTGGAACATTCAGAAACACTTCTTAATAAATTATATTTATAAATAACTAAACTTGAACCTGTCCTGAGCCTAAAGCTTAATGCAAAAATCAGCTCCTTCACACCCTAAAACCTGATTCTTTGTTCATACCTGGAAAAAGTGGGATCATATAGCAGAAGTGAAGAATATGGCTTCCATGATGGGGATTGTAAACCCCCAAAGAATGGCAAGAAAGAGCACTACTGAGTTGCACCTTCACTGGATTCTAAAATTCTGAATTGTGTGTAAAGGGAATCTTTCTTTTGTTGACTTGCTTATAGACATGGAACTAGGAGTTCTATTCGGCATTGCTTGGCTCTAAAGAGTCATAAGCCAAAAGGGTTGTAAACAATCCTATTTTCCACCATGGGTTAAGTGACAAAGCAGAAACTAACATTTCAGCCAGAACCATTTTATTCAAATTAAGATTACATAGCCCAGGTGGCGACACAAGTCGCGCCCACCATGGGAGTACTGCGTCTGGAAGGGCATCCACCAAAAAAGATTGTGCCAAATTACCATTATGGGTTCATCTGCTGTGGTGGCCCCTTGAGAAAATGTGAGGGAGCCACCAAAGGTGCTTTTCTGTGAGATATATCTGCAGTAATTTGGTGGTAGTGATATGGCTCAGTTCTGGGACTTTCTCATCCTTGCTTGTGCCTACACGGAAAGCTTAAAGGCTGATTTACGGTACAGCACATGTGTCTGTTTGCACAGGTATTTGCCTACACAGAGCCAAGGCCAACAACAACATACGAGGACGTGCTTGCAAGGTCAAATGCCAACTTATTGAAAAGTGACGTTTCGAATGTAGAGCAAGAAGCATGAAAAAAACAGATTCAAAAGCAAAGAGAGTGGCTGCAGTGGATACATTTAATCATTTTTAACACTGTTTTCCTTCAGCTGTTTGTAGGTTTTAGCTTCAGTCTTTTCTGGCTGAAGGACCAACAACAGCACAAGCAAAAGAGTAGTGGTGGTGACAGTAAACAACTACAACATGCAACCGGTGACTGCAAAGCTGTAAGTAGGCCCTCTGTAGGACCAATGCTGTACTGTGAACTCCAGGTACAAAATCAGAAAGGATGAAAAAAGAGGAACTGGGGTCAGGGTGGGTTGCAGAGGCAGCAGCAACTTCAGGCAAGCTAAAGCATCTTAAATGGCGTACCCTAAATGAGGTTTGCCAGTTGGATGAGCTGGATCAGCAAGATTCTAAAACTTGAATCAACAGACGCTCTGGCATCATTATACAGCCAAAGAAAAAGGCAATACACACTTAAAACTTGTGCAGCAAGGGATGATAAATCAACTAGAAACATAAATGAAACTATTTCTTTTAGCCACAGAGAAAGAAAAGATTTGACTTTAGCTTAATCTTAAATATAATTCATCATTTTACCCATCTATCAATCAAAATGGACCCGTAAAGATAATACATTTCCTTTGAGTCAAACTTAAAAGCAGTGCATCAAAATCTCAGTTTAGCAAACAAAACCAAATTGAGTATGTGTAGAAGTATATGAATTATACTTAAACTGTATAAAAACATGCATGCAGCATTGCTGCACACTTTCCACTTCTCTCTTCTTATAACATTCACAGCGACGCGGTACATTGACAGTGCTCCATTTAGTCTACAGGACAGCTCTGACATCGGCTTGAACAGCGCGCTGGGAGTTGCCGTGACGCACAGAAGATAAGATACGGGGTGAGGAATGCTTGGTGAGGGGCTGAATTTGCGATGTCATGCGGCCGATTAGGCAGCTAGTCTATCTCGCCAGCGTCAGGGGGCCCCTGACGGCAGCTACGGCGTCCCACCAACACATCGTATCCATCACTCTCCTTCCCTGCAAATACACACACACACACACACACACACACATTCTCTGTTTGCATCAGGAAACATCATTCCCTTCTGTGTCACCTGCTCGGACCAGGAGCATGAAAAATGGCTGTCACGCCGACACCCAAAAATGATTGCTGAAAACGAGAGGAGAGGGAAAATAAAAGTGGAGGGTGAGCAGGCGAGGAGGAGCGGGAGGAGGAGGAGGAGGAGGCGGCAGGGAAGGTGAAATTGGAGGAAACTCTCGCCAGATTAGGTGCGGGTTAAGAGAATATTGATCTGTGTGCCGAGGACTGTTGATCTCTCTTAGCAGCTCAAGACAAATGGCAGCAAACAGAAAATCGAGCGCTCGCCTTTTCTCCAAGGACAGCTTCAGCTTCTCTCTCTGCCTTTCTCCTCTTCGGCCATTTTTTTCCCCCCTCAATTCTCCCGATTTTCAAGCACCTCTTATAACAACATCAAACTTCCTGTAACATGATAAAAAATGTTTAAATTGACCAGTATTACAAACTACAAAACTAATATTTTTTTATGTATTTTCTTTTCCTGAGCATCCTCTGTGCTTGCAATATTTGCCTCCTTTAGCATCACCATATAACCTTGTGAAAACATTAATAACCTAAATGCTAAGAAGCAGGAGTTTGTACCAGTGTTAGACATGTCTGAGTGATGCTGAAGGTTGCCTCGATAATTAGTCTTTTTCTCCCATTTGGAGTGTACGAGGGGGTCCGCAGAGGCGCCGTGTTTGATTAGGGCCACAGCCTTGGCCTGGCACCCAGCCGGGGTGTTTGATGATGGGGAGCAAACTCTGGGTGGGGGCTGAGGCTCATCCGCGCCGGCTCAACATCAAACAGCCAGGAGCAAAGGACTCCAGCCCCGAGGGGACCCCTCCAGCACTACTGCTTGGATAGGTAGGTACACTCTCAGACGGATGAAGAGGGGGAGAAAAGGTGGAAAAAATCCAGGAAAAAAAATGGGGGTGGGGTGGGGTGCAAAGGTAGAGGAAGGAAAAAGAGAGGCAAGAGGGGTGAAACCGAAATGGAAAAAAACAAACAAACAAATCTAAAAAGCTTAGAGGAAGCGGCAACGACCAAGTAAACCTTTAAAAGTTTCACATATACAACCAAGTAGACATGTAATGAGTTTATAATAATTTCTATTGCACTCATCCTGCCATTCAAGATCCGTTTCCATACAGTTCTTGACCCTAACTACTGCAAGTCTGTTGTTTATAAGCCTTTTGTGGCATCATAAAAATAGCTTTTCAGGCTAATCAGTTGAGTTCACTTTTATCTGTAGATCTGTAGATCTCACTCATACATTGACTTCAGTATATTCTTTTGAAATGATATGGTACAGTTTTTTTCTAAAAATAAGCTTAGAACGGACCCATTGTACTCTTTTCCACCTCCACATTTTTGTTAATGGACTCTACTGGAGTAGCTTTGCATGATTCACATTGTGAAATAATTCTTCTTTATGCTATCCTTTCTGTCTTCTCTTTCCCCTCATCCCCAACCAGTCGAGGCAGATGGCTACCCCTCCTTGAGCCCGATTCTGCCCGAGGTCTCTTCCTGTTAAAAGGGAGTTCTTCCTTCCCACAATCACCAAATGCTTGGTCATAGGGGTTGTTGGGGTTTTCTGTCTAATACTGTTGGGTACCTTTCAGTGTGAAGCAACTCGAGGCAATTTTTGTTGTGAATTGGTACAATATAAATGAATTGAACTGAATGTCTCTAGGTGCTGGTGCACCCCCTTATTTCATCATCTGTCCAAAACCAGCAGTTTTCCTCCATTCCTTCTCCCTTTAACCTAACCAGGCATGGACAATTGTAAGTGTGTATGTATATGATTAATTAAGCATAATTAAGTATTATGGTATAGACAACCCAAAATATGATGTCCGTGCATGACGACGTCAGGTCTTAGGAGGTTAAGTCTAACTTACCTTTGATTAGCTAATTTTGGCAGACACTTTAAGCAGTGGGTGGGAGGAGCCTATGTGCTCAGCAATTCCAGTCTGAATGCAACTCAAAAAGTCGTGAAAATTTGATTTCAAAACATTCAAGTAAGTTGAATGTTTGAATGTTTTTAATTGGTTTAATCAACTAAAACTCTTCAGCAGTAACCATCTTTGCACAATCTATGAAGTCCCACTCTTACTCTGTCATTGGCTAGCGTATGTTGCTTCATTAGGAATATGGTTAGATGGTTAAGAGTTGCACACAAACAGTCAGAGCCAATCAGAAGCAACGTAGGGGCTGGTCTTTGGCTATGTTAACGCTGCAGGCAAAATGGCCCGAATCCGACTTCTTTTGCCCATATGTGCCTGTATCATGTGGTCCAAAATTGGACACGTCCAGTGTTTTATAAAGCAACCTCAGTCTGAACTGTCATGTCGCATTTCATTCAACTTTTATATCACTGAAGTGAGACAAACGTTATAATTATGCACTGGAGGAGGCGAGACGTGGCAAGATCAAATGTAAACAATGGACCAAACAAGCATGGCAGACAGCATTGATGAAGCTAGTCAGTGGAAAGAAAGTGCAGTTTGACTCAAATGCTGACATGGGTAGCATCCATATTTACTTCTGTAAACACAGCGTGCTGTGTGCAACATCACGTCTTCTTATTTTGCACGGTTTTGCACGTGGTCATTTGACTTTCTAGCAGGAGAAATTTTGCATTTAAGAATTGTTTTCTACTTTTTCTTTATTGATTATAATAAAGCCAAATAAACCAAATGTTATGAATAGACAGAGTGAGCCTGAGGGAAACTTGAACTCGTAACCTTCCACCCCAACACCTAGCTCTTCTCCAATTGAGCTATGTGAATTTATACTCAAGCCGGAACATCCTTTGAGTTATAATGATGATATCGGGGACAGAGAGACAATGATTCTAAAAACCTATGTGTTAAGTTCACTATGCAACAAATGATACAGAATTTAGATGTGCATAACCTTGAAAGCGGTATTTATTTTTTCAAAAAAAGCTAATGTAAGAGTAGTCTGTGTATGTGGAGAAAACATGTAGACATAAATTCGCAAACATGCACTAACCAGATTAGTTGTTGTTTTACAAAAAGCCACAAAGATGCATTTAATTTTTTCATTGCAATAATCTGATCTACTTTCTAATAGACGGTCTGGCCTAATCTGTATTCTAACATCAACAACATCAACATCCATCTGTCTACAGTTCAGTTTTTGCCGATTTATCCCCACCAGTTTTGAGATTGCATCAGGGTTTCAACCAAGTTTGCCAGGTTAGTTTCATGGAGTGGGCAGCTCCCGAGTTAAATGAAACTGAACTTTGAGGGAACATTTCAAGCGGCTACCAATGGGAGGGTTATCTATGGAACAGGAGACTGCGATGTACCATTGCAACCAACCATAAGCTACAAAGCAACACAATCACTACGGAAGTGAACACCAATCCTCATATTTGCTTGTTTATAAATTTTCTCTTTGAATCAATTATACATCGAAGATAGTTTCAGGTGGGTTTTTCAACTGTCTGTTTTTGGTTTTGGGCTGGACTTTACTGCTTACTCAATGGCACATACACAAATGATGCATAAATCACTCATGGCCATTGACAATTTTGCCACTTCATTTAAGCCTGCTTTATTTTTTCTCCTTCTTCCTTCTAATCAAAACCATTCTTTGCTTTAAATCCTTTCTGCCCATCTCTTTCACCTTTCAGCATACTTCATCTCCTCTTAGATTATACACTCATACATGTATTTTCCTCTTATTGTATTGAATTTTTATTAAATCAGTGTATGCAGCTTCTTTTCATTCTCCTTTCTTTGACATGTCTCTCTCACCATCCCGCTCTGTCTTTCTCCCCTCTCCTTTCATCTCTCCGTCTCAGGGGTGGGGGTAAGGGGGTGGTGGGGGCTTGATGTTCCACCTTTGCCTGCCTGTTCACCCTTCACCAGTCATGTTTCATTACCAGGTCTCAGTCTTCCACCTGTCGGCCTGTCTATCTCTCTGTGTGGCCCTGAGTGTGGATGAGTTACAAGGTTAACATGGACGTGCATGCTTGGATGTAGCATGTAACTGAAGGGTTAAACTGTGCGTCAGTGTGACTGGTTCAGAGGGACGCATCATGCAAATGGTGCTAATGTGGAATCTCCAGGTACAGAGAAAGATTAATGTGTATATCCTATACATGCAGATGCACCCTCTCTCTCGCTTTCTATAGCAGACACCCAAAGCTTATACCCACTGACATCACGAACTGGTGGTAATAATGCTCTCTGAGTGCTTTTCTTGACCCTCCTGGCACTTCTGTACTTTTGCTTACCTATAAATGTTATCCTGTGTTAGCTTTTGTGGTTTACTGTAGATGTTTATGACGTCCCTGTGTATTCAGTGTATTATTTGAACTCCTGCTGCAGAACAAATTTCCCAGGTCATTCTTATTCTCAGGGTGTAAAATAATGCTGTTTGGTCAAAGCCACTGGCTTGTTTCAATTACACACAATATGTCCTTTGGTGGTGGTGCATTATTCACTGTGCTATTGCCTTGGTGAGACAGGGCTGTCATGCCCAACACATCATTTATCAATGCAAAGGGGTTTAACCCAAACCGAAAGCCTTTTACTAAACCTCACTGAGTGTATTTTTGTGCAAAAACATAAACAGAGAGTAAAAAGTAAATGAAAATGAAACTGAACTGGGAAACCAGTGCGAAACATGCAGTCCAAACAGAAAGTGAACTGTGGTGTTCTGGCTGATAAACCTGTGATTTTGTAAGTTTCTAGATAACTCTTAGTGTCAATCATTCTACTTCAGGTGTGTCAAGGCATCAAAGTCAAAAAATACCTTGTACGTAATGGAGGACCTGGTTTTAATGACAAGGAGGCTTAGATGGCTTGGCCATGTTTTAAGGATGCCCTGCAAAAGAATTCCCAAAGCTGCCTTGAGTTGCGCCCCTGTTGGGAAGTGAATGAGAGGTAGGCCCAAAGACCATCTGGTGGGAAACGGTGATGGCAAAGTTGGAAATGATGGGACTTTTGTGGGCTGATCCAAGTGCTCAATCCCTAGACTGCTGGGAATAGAGAAAACTTGTTGCACCACATGCCTCCACTGGGGACAATGTAGTATAGATAGATGGACATAATAAAGAGACTCAGACAGCAAAGCAGCATTGTGTGGCACCCTGGGATGAGAAATTTTCCCCAGCTGAACCTTGGAAACTTGGGTTCCAGGAAGAATTCCAGTTCATCTACAGGCATGTGAACTTTTTTACAAGGCTACAAAACCATTTTCTTTAACCTCTTTGGTGCATGGGCTCACTGACATGTCACAATAAGGAAAGGGCTTTTCTTAAACCACCAAGAAGTGGCCTTTAAATAAGTAGGTCTTCTGGCTAACACATCTTCTGGCTTTTGTAGCTCTGTAAAATGGACTGTTATCTCTTGGCTGCCACATAAAGTGTGGTAAGGCATCAACAGCAGAAGACACCAATGGAGAGATGCATGCGCCGTCTGACAAAGCAGCACTATGTGACACTCCAGGATAAGAACACACTGAATGACCCCAACTGAAATAGTAAAGATTACTATGAGTTTTAGTCCTCAGAGCCCTGATGCCCAGCCAGATCTTCAGTTCATCCACCGGCTTGTCATTTTTTTCAACATTGATGAAAAAGCATTTTTTTCACACGTCTTCCTGTGTGTATGGGTCGCTTCCATGTCAAAACAATTACAAGAACTACAATGTTTCGAACTACCTTTCCAGAGGGACGACATTTTGTCTAGCATTTCAAATTATAAGTAATATTGGACAAAATAAGCATTTAAGGTTGTTTTAAGTAAGTTTTAGGGGATTTATTGGTGTTACAAATGACTGCCCTAGGCTCTTCTGTGTGGAGTTTGCATGTTCTTTGGACTGTGGCTTCCTCCCACAGTCCAAAGACATGCAAAGGGGGCTAGGTAAATTGAAGATTCTAAATTGACCCCACAACTCTACTGTCCTTGTAGAGGAGACAGGAAGCCAAAGGATTACAGGAAGGAAAACCTCAAATGAAAGACCTGTTGACAATGCGCCTCTCCAGCACGTCGATGGTAGGCCATATCCCACTTCAGTATGACAAACAAAGCTGGAAGTCTGAAGTGGAAGTCTACATCCTACAGTGGATGGAGACAGTTAACTAACTAACTAACAAATGACTGAGATTATTTAATTACAAATCTTAAAGGTAAAATATCTTTTAGAATCCACTGATAAACAGAGGGTACAGCAAACAACACAATGACTAACACAGATATGAAACATTTAACCAGTATAGAAGAACACCATTATGGAAAAGCTAAAACAAATTTTGGATAACATGCAGTATTAGTTGAACTAAAATAAAGAAGGTATAAAAAAAACAGTGTGCTACCGTGAAACATATGAAACAGATCGTCGCCTACATTTTTAAATTCACAACGCAGCTGCTACAACAAAATAAATGCATTTTAATAAATGAATCACTGCAAAAGTAGAACAGTGAAAGTTTATCACACAGCCCACCTCCCTCATCTTCTTCAAACCTCTCTCTCTCATCCTGAGTCCACAGCCCTCCATCTCCTCAGCTCTGCTCCACATGTCTAAAACTGGCCCGATTTGGCTACTCTGCTCTGGATTTCACTGTTTCCTTGCTCAGATTACTTCTCCACATCTCTACCCTGCTCAGCTCAGCTACCCACTGCTCTGCACAGCCAGCAATCCGCTCAGTTCGCCACACGTCATCCGCTGTGCTGTGGCTCAATACCGCATCCCAGACCCTTTCAGCCCTGCAATAATTATTCATCTTTCATCTAACTTCAGTGTTACATACAGTGTTAAGAGATACATGGCTTCAAAATGACGAAGGAGTAAAAATGACCCCCTTGGTGGTTCTAGTATTAAGTAAGTGGGGTCTAAATCTTAGGTTGTAGAACTGCCTTGAATCCCTTCAGAACCTACGCCGTAGAAGGCAACATTTGCCTTTGCATTTATACCTGTCTTCATTTTTCCACCATCCTTAATGAATCTGATCTGATCATGTCAGACTTAGAGCTAATAAATCTTGAGCAACAATTACTTTTCTTGACCTGCAGGAAGGAGAGAAGATGCCAGAACCAAATGTATTGTCAGAGCTATGAAAACGGGTAAAACGGTGTATATCCAAACTGGCAGAGTGCTTATATTGTTTGACAGAGGTCTTATCCTTGTGCTAATCAATACATTGTGGTTATATGACCTGCCACAACTACTGAGGCATGTGTGGCTTTGAATTTTTAACATTTCTAGGATAGTACTAACATAAATCGGGTGTAAGAGTCCTCATTCAAGCCATGAAAAACAGCAATAAATCTGGACGTGCTTTTGTATCTTATATCATAATTGCAACTTGTTTTTGTGCTTCTCAGATATTTTAGAGATCTGAGTGTAATGCACTTCATCAAAGCAAAAGCAAACAAAAAAAAAATCAATACTGGCAAGGATGCACTGCAGCTAATACTGTAGCCCACGTAATAAGATGCACCAGGCAGAATGCTCCTCAATTAGCAGAGCAAAACTCTAGAGAATATTTACAGTAATCAATGTACAATTCTCCAGTCAACATTTTTTAATTAATTCTCTTCAGCAATTAACTCCCTCAATGAAAAACACCCACAAAAAAGACCTTTCTTTGTGACATTAAACTTATTGCCGAAGCAGGCTGTCTCATTACCCTTCTTGGCTGAAACAAACGAGTGTGTGTTTTGGGAGTGTCCAAACACACACACACACACACACACACACACACACACACACCTACACACACACACATACACACACACACTTGTGGTTAAAAAAACAACTAGGCTCTAGGTGTATATTCGCTTACCGTGGATGGATTTTTAAGATAAAATGGGTCAACCTCGCTATTTAGTTTTCAACTGCAGGGATCGAGTCGCCTACCTCTCCTCCCACTATCCATATGGGCTCATGCATATGCATGCACTCTGGACAGGTACGCCAAAAATGGGATTTTTTTTTTCTTATCCTAGATTCTTAGTTTTGTGGTGAAGACTGGTGGCTGCGGCAACCTGTCTTTTGACTCTTTTAGAGGGGGGTGTGGAAATGAAATCCATAGGCAGAGAGAGAGAGAGAGTGAGAGAGATGTGGTATTCTGCAGGAGAAACACACCATTCTGTAGACAGAGGAACAAATGGAATAGTTCATATCAGTCAGAGGAAAACAATAATCCGGGGCTAGATTTGTCGTCGCCCGTAAATGATCGTGGCAATTACGCTCATATTCTGAGGCAAGCAAACAGAATTACAGTGAGATTTTCCCTGTGATTGGGGTGTCAACCCCCCCATTATTGTTGTGAGTCCTGATTGATCCTCTCCCTCTCTCATTCAGTCACTCTCCTCTCCCTTTCACTGCCTGTCTTGTTTCATCTTTTCCTTTGTCTAATCTTGCTCACACTCTCTCCTTTTACCTCAGTTTTTCTCTCTGGCTTGTTCTCCGGGCTAATGAATCTAAAACTGGTGGGAATAGTCTGGTCCGATGAGACCCCACCAGCCTGTTCGGGGCCTTAATTTCTGCTCCACAATGTCTTCACACCCTGGTCAGCCAGGGGAATACAGCTGTCCATCACTCTTCGCCTCATCCCTGCTAACACTTTTACTACCTTTAAATTAGCCACTGTCACCGCCAACCATGTCTTGGCTCCACGCGTCTCCAGATGTTTCAGGCTGCTTTTTTCCCCTCAACGCTGCTGCTGTAAATCTTTGCTTTCTAGAGTGGGAAGAAAAGAGAAAGGCCTGGAGAGCAGCCACAGCTCACCTCCTCCCATCTGTTGGCTCGTGCAGCATTTGCACGAAGATTCAGTCTTTACGTGGTGGGTTTGTGTAGCTCGGGAGGAGCACATCAGTTATTCACAGACAGGTTAGGAGGATGTACAAGCTGCCTTGCATTGACATGTCATCGGGAGGGTCATGTAGTTCAGGTCAGATTCAGTTGTAATTTAATGCAGAGAAGAGTTATTGTTGTATAGAGCTTTATAATGGAAACCAGATTGATGTGTTTTTTTTAAAGTGTAAAATTCAGTGGCGGATGTTCTAATAACTAATGTGTGACAGCATGTCTATACCTTCCTCCACAATTTCACAGCTGGTTATTGTTCCTCTTTGACATTATGAAGTGAAAAAGATGACCTTGTAAGTTATGTGCTGTTGTTTGGGACTTTCAAACTAAGAGCTTATCAGTCAGACTGACTCTAAAAAAGAGGGGTGGGGGAAAGCAGCTGTAAACACACAGAAGAACTGGAAAATAAAGTGCAGAAAGAGCAGCGTCAGTCCTCCTGGTGGCTCGAGAGCTTTCCTGATGAGCTGAAACTCCATTCTTCCAAGCTGTTCCTTCAGTCGCATTTCCATGATGGTGGTGGGGAGCATGTCAGTTCAACATGTGGTAGCTGAATGTCATTCTGTATGAATATGAATATGTCTGTGATCATCAAATCATTCAGTTACCCTTTTGGCTTTACCATACCTATGATACCTGTTGCCACTTTGTAGTACATGCTGTATAATACATACCAACTTGTGTAGTGCATAGTGTCGACAATTAAGTGTTGTCTCAAACTTAATGTAGCAAGCTGGGAACTTCATAGAAATGAGAACTAACGGTTTTCTGTATGACTTTTATCAGTCATTCTTGTGGAGGAATCTTGGCCCACTCTTCTTTACAATATTGCTTCAGTTAGTCGAAGTTTGTTGGCTTTGCAAGCACAGCTCTCTTAAGGTGCCGTGGCACCTCCAGGAACTGCCTGCATACTCTTGCCACATGAAGCTGGGCATTTTCAGGCACCAGGAGGAACATAAGACCAACTGCACCAACATAGGGTCTGTAAATGGGTCCAAGGATTTCACCCCGATACCTAATGGCAGTCAGGGTTCCATTGGCTAATCTGTAAATGTCTGTGCGTCCTTCCATTGATGTCCTTCTCTAAACCATCACCAACCCGCCACTAAACCGGTCATGCAGAACAATGTTACAGGCAGCATCGTTCTCCACAGCTTCTCCAGCCCCATCACATCTGTCCCATGTTCTCAAGGTGAACTTGCTTTCATCTGTGAAAAGCACAGGCGCCATTGGTAGACTTCCCATTTCTGGCATTCTGTTGAAAATGGCAGTTGAGCTCCATGGTGCCAGGCAATGAGCACAGGGCCTGCTAGAGTCTCAGGCCACCCTGTCTGTTTCTGATTGTTTGGTCAGAGGCATTCACACCAGTGGCCTACTCGAGGTCATTTTGTAGGGCTCTGGCAATGCTCATCATGTTCCTCCTTATACAAGGATGTTTCACGGCCCTGTCCAGCTCTCCTAGAGTAACTGCCTGTCTCCTGGAATTTCCTCCATACGTTTTGTGTGCTGGGAGACACAACAGACCTTCTGGCAATGGCACATATTGATGTGGAGGAATTGGCCTATTTGTGCAATCTCTGTAGGATCCAGGCATTGTCTCATGCTGCCATTAGTGACACTGACCCTAGACAAATGCAAAACTAGTGAAAAAACAATAAAAAACAAGGAGGGAAAATTTGTCAGTGGCCTCCACCTGTAAAACCATTCCTGTTTTGGGGGTTGTCACATTGTTGCCTAGTGCACCTGCTGTTGATTTCATTAACATCAAAGCAGCTGAAACTGATTAACTACCCCCTCTGCTACGTACTTAATTGACCAGATCAATATCCCAGAAGTGTAATTGACTTGATGCTATCTTCTTCTTCTTCTTCTTCTTTTGGCTGCTCCCATTAGGGGTCGCCACAGCGGATCATCTTCCTCCATCTCACCCTATCCGTTGCATCCTCTTCCCTCACACCAACCCTCTGCATGTCCTCCTTCACTACATCCATGAACCTTCTCTGTGGTCTTCCTCTTCTCCTCCTGCCTGGCAGCTCCATCTTCAACATCCTTTGTCCAATATATCCACTATCCCTCCTCTGCACATGTCCACACCATCTCAGCCTTGCCTCTCTGACTTTGTCTCCAAGCTTCTCAACTTGTGCTGTCCCTCTGATGTACTCATTTTTAATCCTGTCCATCCTGGTCACTCCCAG
>VUQH01001842.1:0-16850 GCA_015106775.1 Etroplus canarensis
CATCTAAATGGGGTGTATCCAATACAGGATAAAATTAGGCCAGCCGGGCCTTATATTGCTGACAGAGCTAGGGTAGCCAAAAAAAGCCTGGAGTGCAAGCCACCAGAGGAAGCACAAGAGAGAGGGGAGCAAGCAGGATCACCACTGAAATGGCAACCAAACGTAAGGAAATAAATATTGAGAGCTTGATGTAAAGTGATTCAGAGCAGATGGGGAATGGGTCAGAGTGCAGCTGTCAGGTTGAGGAGAAAAAGAGAATTTGTTTTATTCCCTCTGCTGTGCAGGTGTGAATGCAGGCAGGATGGTAAGTCAATCACTGAGGCCTGCATGTCTTTCATTTGGTAGACAGATGGACTGAATGGGGCTCAGCTAAATGAGAGTCTACTGCTGACTGAATGTTGTTTGTTTTGTTTCAAATTCTCCCACAAGAGAAGATGTTTTCTTGTCAGGGCTTCTTAATTTTAGATGATATGTCACTGCCGCTATAAGGATTGGAATCAGAGGTTTTAATTATGCCCTGTTTGGGAAATGACTTCACTGGTGTAACAGCATACATGTTTCTGTTTTTGCCTCAGTAGCCCCCTGTCTGAATAGTCAGTTAAATAAGAATGTTTTCACATATATGTCTTTGGACACCTGAGTCTGAAAACCACTGCTGTACTCTGCTGCTTGTAAATTTTCTGTTGAGTTGTGTGTTTAGGTGTAACATTTAGTGGTGTGTTTTAATCAAGTAACTGTCTTGAGATTAGCACTGCAGTCGGGATGCTCAGCTAACGGTGTAGCTGTTGGAGATGTAATATCAAATCTAAGGAATTCATTATACATTTATACATTTGAAGATCACATTAATAAAAGCAAACATTTCCAGACCACTTTTTTCTTTAATAATGGCACAAAATGAGACATGAAAAGCTGTGAGGATATCCTTAATATTCTGAAGGATGTTGTCTTTGTAAAGATTGTTTTGATGGTTTATTCCTGATATTTTTCTTTGCCACCCTTTCCTCTTTCTTATCTTCTCTTTGAATAACAAATCATTTTTTTCTCCCATACAATAATGAAAAAAAAATTCAGTGTGACTTTACTAGCCTGTCACAGCTTTTTGGAGGAATTTTGGGCCACTCTTCTTTACACCTTTACTTCAGTTCATTGAGTTTTGTGGGCATTCCTTTATGCGCAGGTCTCTTATGATCCCGCCACAGCATCATAATTGTGTTGTGGTCTGGACTTTGACTGGGCTGTTGCAACACCCTGATTATTTTGCTTTTCATACATTCTTCTGTAGATTTTGTGATGTGCTTGGGATCACTGCTCTGTTGTATGACCCAGTTTGGGCCAAGCTTTAGCTGTTGGACCTGTGGCTGCCAAACAAGCCCAAATCATCAGCCCTCCACCACCATACTTTACAGTTGGTATAAGGAGTTTGTGGTGATGTGTTTGGTTTTTGCCAAATGTGGCACTGTGCATTACGGCCAAATGTCTCCACTCTGATGTTATCTGTCCAAAGAACGTTAAGTCTTGTCGGAACAGAAGTCTTGTTGTTTGTTCAGATAAAACTTTGCAAACCTAAGCTGTGATGTCATTATCTTTTCAAAGAAGAGGCTTTCTTCTGTCAACCCTCCCAAACAAGCCATATTTATTCAGTCTTTTTCTAATTGTACTGTCATAACTTTAACATCTAACTGAGGCCTGTAGAGTCTGAGATATAGCACTTGTCTTTTTGTTTTTGCAATCCTGAGTATTGCGTGGTCTGATTTGGGGTGAATTTGCTGAGATGGCCAAACCTGCGAAGATTGTGGCATTGTGTTAACACACACCTGAATGCTTTAGTCCAGGAAACTGCCAAAACTGTTCTGCGTCCTGATGATCAATTTATCGAGTGCATTTGATTAGCAGCATCTGGCTTGTACTTAAACTTTTAATTTCCAGGAATAAGCAAGGGTGCATTTAGTTTTTCACAGGACTGCATGCAATCCCATGAAAACTTTCCTTTTCATATGACCATATACTGTAACTGAGCAAGTAAGTGTTGCTGCTGGTGATTATATCACAAAGATTTTTAAACAGCTTATACAAGCCCATGTAAAAGGACTCAGTCTCAAAACAAGTTAAGAGTTAAGATCTCTTCTTCACCTTTTGTCTACTAAGAGTTGAGATGTCTACAGGGGATTTATCAAAGATATGGGGCATATGTCATAGCAATTCATAGTAACTCATAGTAATTTAAATTAAGTTTTAAACTGAAAGAATCTTTTTAAATTCTCAACTGCTGTGGCAAATTTGTGTCATTATTTGTTATGCCCTTTCATTGGTGATGATGACAAAAAACTGCAAATGCTCATGGCACATTAATGAGCTTTATAAATACTTTTTTATATTCCATGTATTTTAAAATCCACATGAATTAAAGCAAAGAGAGATGGAAAAGTGCTTTCCTGTGCCTTTCACTACTTTCCTTTGAAGCATCTTTACTGCCACACTGCCAGTTTTATCTCCACTGCACACTCCAGTCAGACATACCCCTTTCTCTGTCCATCATTCATTTGAAATGTCTGTCTCATCCTCGTTTTGTAGTTGTGGATCTAGTGTACTGGCGCAACATGAGGAAGACTGGTGTGGTGTTCACAGGACTGGTAATTGGTCTGGCTAGCCTGTTCCAGCTTAGTGCCCTCACTGTTGTCTCCCACATCTGTTTGGGTGTCATGTGTGTCACCTTCCCCCTCCGTCTTTACTATAAACTGCTGGAGCTGCTGCGCTGGAACCCTGGTCTTCATCCCTTTCAGTGAGTCCATCAGCTTTAATACACATAATTATCTTTCCAACTAAAAAGGCTCTCTGTAAGGATGTTGCACTTTTTGATTGATATCATGTGAGAATGTTAGATATATTCCTTGTGTTTTTAAAGTATTGTATGTGTTACTCTGTCCCCAGGTCATATCTGGATTATGACAGCTCTCTGACAAATAAGGAGACAGTGATGCTGGTAGAGGAAATAGTGTTGCTGATCGCCTTTGCTGTCACAGAGATCAAACGACTTCTTTTCATTGAAAGCATGTTTGACTCTATTAAGGTATGAGTGTAATGGTAAAGTAATTTCTGCTAAACTACATCCTGAAATCAACAGTGTGATGTGTTGGATTAAAATAGTTTGTTTTTGCGCCATCTGGTGTCAGTGTTAAAAAAAACACTACCTGTCACCCTGTAGTAGTGTATCCTTGCAAACATACCTATGTGAGCCCACTATGGGTATTTGTGGGCTTTCTGTGGGAAAGCTCACGGATGGGTTTGTGCACAGGTAACCCATGCAGGCAGTCACCACGTAGGCAAGCTCACTTGAGGCCTATAGAACTTTGCTCTTTGGTGCCCTCATGAAGGAATTCTGTGGGTAGCTCACTGTGGGCCCTGGTACCAGCGTGGAATGTGGGGTCTCAGTGGAGCAGCTTGTACCTAGAGTGTGGGCATATTGTGAGGTAGCTGTGAGCTCACAATGGGTCTGTCCCATTGGGGCCCCCTCTCTGTTGAGTGTGGGTGGCCCACACTGAGCCCATACAGACTGGCAACTCCACATGGGTCCCAAAAGGGCATGTTTTCTCAGATATGCTTGTGTGAGCATGTAGCTTTGAGCAGCTGCACTGTTTTAAATCAGTCTTTATTGTTTATTTAATTTGAACCATCTAATCAAAGAAAATACTTAAAATCAGGTAAAAGATCAAAAGAATCTCACAGATTTGTCATGGGATCAACACTATAATTGTCACTATAAAAGACTATAAAAGAAAAAAGACAAAATTATTAATACAGTATTATTTATAAATAAAATTAACAGTTCAATAATTTTTTCTGTGCTCTTTCTCTCAGTTTGTTGGGCTACTATATCTGCTGACCTATGTAGGCGTTGAAACTAACGGACTGACTCTGGTGATCACTGGTGAGTTGCACTGAGTGCATTTTTATACAAGTCTCTAATTTCCTCCAACTGCGTTTTTTTAAACTTAAAGAGGCTGTTGGGCTCCCAGGACCTTCAAATGTGTCTTCCTTTCAGTAGAGCTCATAAATATTTTGTGATCTACCATCTCAATAGTTGAAGTTTGAATATCTTTAGGCTAACAAAAGCACTCTGCAGATCATGGTCACTTTGGTCAAGGGTTTAAAGAAATCAACGTTTACAAGAGCGTGGGCACAACCTTCACTCTGTTCCTTTAAAGTCACACGCTACATGCCTACAGTCATCCAGCCTGACCTCAGTGCTAATCTCTATTCACACAGAGATATATTCTTCAAAGAAATGATTTGCATCATGTATTAAATAGAAGTTGCATGAAACGTCGCTGTAGTGCAGTTTCAGGTTGCTCCAGATAAGATTCAAACAGCAAATTGCAATATGGAGGAAAAGTGTCTCAAGCGGAATGCTAAGAGACTCTTTTTGCTTCCATAAGTCTTCAGTAAAGGACAGTATGCCATAGAAATCTTTAATGTATTTTCCTGGTGTTTACTACAACAGGAGTCAACTAGTCATTTAATTATTTGTAATTGATCTGGATATGAAGCCTCAATTTCCATCTTACACTGCTCCAAGCCATATGTTTTTCACAGATGAAAATAGACCATCTTTCAAAAATGTATTGTCATTTACAAGATATTTTTGAGTTTACATTTAATGGTGCTCAATAAAACACCATATCCAGATTGAGGATGTTTGGATAAATGTTCTACTTATTTCAGGATATAAAATGTTTCTTTCTGTGTTTGCACTTTTTGATAGGCTTCAAAGGACACATTCAATTTCAGTAGATCTGCAGAGTATCCAGCAGGGGGGAGTGCTGATCTCTGCTATAGAATTTGTGTCTACAATACTATAGTGACATAAATAATTTGTTCTTTGTCTAGTTGTGATTGCAGTTTTCTCCCTTCCTCTGCTGTACAAAAAGCAGCAGGTGAGTGTCAGTTTATTTTCAAAACAAAAAAGATTTATCAAGCTGATTAATATGCATGCATAAAAGATATTTCAGAGGTTTTAAAAAAATCTCTTCTGCTAAAGAAAATAACATAAACCTATTTTGGTAAAATCACTGATTTCAGAGAGACAGAAGTAAAGTTGCAGACAGTTTGCACTAACTTTTGTTATTTTGGTAACAGGTGCGGATAAGAAGGATGGTTAGAGCAGTCAAAGGTTTTTTAAAGCGAATCAATAATCTGTAAGTGGCTAAACCTTCAAATGATATATTTTTTCTATACTCTTTGTGTCATGCTAACAAAATCTGAACTTACTTTGATATTTTTACACTGTTTTCTGCATTTTGACAGCCTTTTTTGTTGCAGGTTGACCAGTCTATATGATTCAGTGAGACCCTCTCCTGCCCCTGCACCAAAACCTGGACCTTTAGCTGCAAATGTACCCAAATCGAAAGCCAAGTCAAAGTAACTTGATGGTAACATGTTGAAAACACCAATCATTTGGGATTTGGAAAAGATTGGAATGGTACATCCTCTGTGGGGCCACTGAAGGGGCTACTCATCTCCACTTTTCCACCATGATGTTTGTTTACGGGAGCAAGTTATAATTGATCCTGACAGCTTAAACAAAGCTGCTATTCACTGAAGGAGAGAGAAAGGAGGTGTATAAGGAAGGGAATTTTATTTACTGTGATGCTTTCTGTGGGCAGCATTTAATCGAACCAGTTCACACAGTCATCCTCTTCAAGTAGGCCGTGGATGGCACAGAACATCACAGTTTTTTTTTCTTTAACAACGTGTATTTTTACATAACTAGTGCACTGTGTTCCTGTTAAACTGCAGAAGTATTTATAATGAAACTCTGCAGCATTATTGCTGCTTTTATTGTTTTATTATTAGCATTGTTCATTGTTAGCTGGATAGAATAAACTGACATGAACATCACCTGCCATTAATCAGCATTAATAGTGTTACACTTACTAAGTTGTGGAAAAAGCTTTGTAAGCAGCAACTCCTACAGCTTACATGAGAAATAATGAGAGCATTCTTCTTTGATCTTAGTGCTAAGCACTTTTAATTAGATACAAACAGTTACTTTATATTGCTCTCAAAGCAGTTTGCTAAAAAATGTCACAACAGAACAACTCTTAAGAAGTGAAAGGAATCTTGACTGTCCTCAAAATCAAATCCAGTTGATTTTATATTGACAAAAACAAAAAGACAATTCAACATAGCCACTATAACATCGCCCACTGGTTTGTGAAGACTCATTACAAAGCTTCAAGATGTTGGCATGTTAGCTTTTAGAAACCAGACGTAAAGCACATATGGACACTCATTACCAAACAATTTGCCAATCACATGGTAAAGCATTCCCTTTGTCGTCCTTCTGGACACTAATGTGGATAATGATTTACAAAATGAAATTCATGTTGTGTTTGATAGATTTGAAACTAGAAAATGAGCCTGTCAACTCAGCAGAAAAGCACTTACTGAGGTCATAGAGCAAGGAAGTTGAAGACCATTTCCTCATAGATTTCTATAAAACCTCATGTTTTTTGCAACCTCCTGCCACCCTTACTAGTACTTAGAAATAATTCAGGTTTAAAGCATTTCAGACCTGGACAATCTGTAAATCTTTTGTGTACAGTCTATGGATGAGAATTTATGCTTTAACAATTTAGATGCTTGTTTAAGCCTATGTTAATAAAGTTTGGCCACCAGTGAGCATAAACAGCAATGACATACTATCATCAAGTTGATATGGGATATCTGTTAGCAAACAGATTCAGTAGAGACATATAGCAACTTCGGTGTTAATTTGGAGCTGTGTTTCTGGCTACAGAATAAATGTCCAAAAGTCCAATATTCACTCGTCTTAAGCCATTTTTGATATGGCCCTTTAGTTGTGTGAATAGTATATTGCACAGCAGCCATTTTGCTAAGAAAAAAGTAGTTAATTAAGCCTCTGTACCTAAACAGAACAAACCTTTAACTATTATTAGTAACAACTCTGTTTACCTGATCTACTATTTCATGTCAAAATGGCTGCTTTGAAAACTTGGTTCTACCTTGATGCTTGCTCTGCTGTACTTGTGTAGAACTTGTTATTGGTGGGTTTACACTGGGGTCTTTGGAGCTAGCTAGAAACAACTGCCTCCTACATTTGAATGTGACACAACAGAAGTAGTGAGAGTAAACCAGACAATATAAAGGATGTACATATCTACTGTGAGGCCCCCCTTTCTGAATTCCTGTTATGAAGCATTGAGATGAGCATTTTCACCTTCAACATCTTGGTGCTTTGAAACCAGATATAATGATCAATGGATGGATCTGACTGTGAAACTGCACACTTGTTGGCTTGTAAATCACAAGTCAATGCCAATGAACATACTCTGGGTAATCCAACTTTCTGACACTTACAGTGACTTATATTTACAAAATCACCTTAATGCTTTATTCAACATTAACTGAAATGAGTGACTGAGCCCATAAATTCATTAGTAACTTGTTTACAGAGGTCAGGGCTAAGGGCCGTCTTCCCACAGACTTCTATACGACCTGAAATCTTTTTGCAAACCTGGGTATTGCCCCCCTGGTGGCAGTTAAAAAGAATACATGTTTAAGGCACTTGTGCACTGACTTCACTTTTCAGCAGCTGTGTCCATCTTTTATACTGTTTATGGACTAAACCCATAAAATCATATTCTGTAAAACAAAACAGTGAGCTGAAAACTGCTCTGTAAAGCTACAAATCTGGGTGTTAAATCTCTGTGGGTTGTGGAAACATGAGTACAGCCTTGTAAAGCATAAGCTTGAAGTTGCTCTTTCAAACATTCTTGGAGCAATGGAACTAGAGACATATTTTTTTGTAGTTCATGTTGCTATAGGTTTGAGTTATAATATGCCAAACTGATGAACAACCTAAATCATCTTCTTCTTCTTCTTTCGGCTGTTCCCTTTAGGGGTCGCCACAGTGGATCATCTGCCTCCATCTCATCCTATCCCTTGCCTAAATCAACTGTCATAATATGGCTGCACATTTCCATAATAGTGTGAACCCAATGCATCATAAACTGCTTTCAGAGGACATTTCAGTGCTTATAACTACAGTCAGTATATCTTAAATACAGTCTGTTAAGTATTTACTGTTATTTTCAGACACTACATAAAAAGCAACAACGTTATCTTGCAAGGCTGGGTCTCACCTCCAAAAACAAGCAGCATCACATCATGTCACTGTCAGGGCCAGAAGAGAAAAGTGCTTGAGGAGTAGTTTGAAATTGAGGTGGAGTCCCTAAAACTGTCTTGGTGCAGTCTTTTGGATTTTCATGGAATTATCTGATGGTAGAATAATGCAGAAAACTACTTTAGTGTCAATTCAGTACTTACTGTGAAGATCTGATGTTGGCAATAGTATAGCTGGATGATGGCACAATTCCATGTTAACATTTTCCAAATCAGTCTCCTAACCTATATGTCCCCATAACATAGGAACACTGCATAAAGTATAAAAAAAAACACTGTAATGCAGCAGAAAAAGCTGAAAAAACTTTACGTATTGGGCTGCTGAAGTGGCTTTAGTGGCATTACACTGAAGCCACTTTAGCTCCACTTTCTGTGTGTCATTTCTACAATTTTCAGCCCACACTTTCACTAAGAAACAGTCAGTACCACATACTGCAATATCAGCTGAAAGTGCTTGAGAGATAAGGGGTGATCGTGTGGTCAACATGGTCACAGAAAACAATATGATGAGGGTGAATGTGTAACAACAAAAGTTTGGGTGAAGTTTTCCTTTATTGTAACGAGCTGCCAAACCTGAGCCAGTTAAATTGTCAGCAGTTATTTCAGCAGTAATGTTTAACCAGGGAACTCCTGTTCCATCAGTGTTACAGACAATGTGGTTCTCTCTCATGGTCGGTGTTTTAGATCTGAAAAAATGAAGCTGCACTCAAACTAACATGTCTTAACGTGGGTATAATAATTATGTTGGGTGCTTTGATTTACAAATAGATATGCTTTTATTTACCTAGAATATGCTGTCATCATATTCTCATAAGTCTGATTTTTTTGGTTGCTGACAAAGTCTTATTTTTAAAAAGAAATATTTCAGTGCTCTTAGTGCCACAGGAAATTATTTACCTGGCTCCACTGTATACTTGTAGAGAAAGCAGTAAAACTTTTAGAACTAACTGAATAAATGTGTTGGTGCTTTAATGACGCAGCAGTGTAGCAGAATTAGAGTTGTTGTACTGCTCACTTTTGGTTGTTAATGTGCCTATTTTTCTGATATATCAGTATAAAGCACATGGTCTTAAACAACTGTCTAAAGCTAGGCATCATCTGTTATGTGTCATATTTTAGGGTTACTCTGTATTTCTATAGGTATTTGATATTTTTTATTGTGATGCTCTATAGTAATTTTGCTCCCAAATAAACAGTTATTTACTACAAATAAAGATGAGTTTTCACAATTCCCTGTATCTCATGGGCACATATTAATATTTTCCTTTATTGCCTGAATTAAGTTGTTTAGCATGGATGTGTCTTTCACAGTGGATCCTTCAATTTGTGTTACGAAGAACATCACAAACTAAGCTCTGTAACTCATGACAGGGGAAGAGTAAGTCATGTGCATAATACCAGGACTCTGAAAGTGAAACAACTCTATGGAAATAATGGATCATTTATTCTATCATTTACAATTTTTTCCTGTGACATATACACAAAAGCATGAGCAGCCTTGGGTGCCAGTATAGCTCACCTGATTTGGTTGGCAACCAGTACACCTAAGGCAGGGGTCTTAAACCTGTGGCTCCAGAGTCACATTCAGCTCTTTTGCCCACCTGTTTCTTTGACATAAAACTAGACAAATAAGAATATCGAAATTTTAAAAAAACTATTTTTGACATCATAATTTGTATTTAAAAGAGCTAAAGGTGATTCTCAAAGGTGGCAAAAATACACACATTCCTTACTCAAGTACAAGTACATATACTTGTGTTAAAAACACTGATAGTTGTTGATGTACTGATTCAGCTTCTGTACTCAAGTAAAAGTGAAAAAGTACAGGCTCTGAAAGGTACTTAAAATATATAAGTAAAAAGTAGCTCTTTGAAGGATATTTCTACCAGATATTTTTGTGCAAAGCTAACTGAAGCTCATGTACTACTAATATAATGTAAAAACATTAATCAAAGTGAATAGGAACTTTATTTCAAATTCTATTAGTTATTCTAATGAATGGATTCAGCTTTAATAGCTTGTATGTAGGAGACAATCAGAGAAAAACAAAGCTGCTGGCTACATAGTAGACTGGCAGCTTTGCCTCCACATCTAAACAGAAAATTGAATATAGTTCTATAAATGATACATAAAGTATATGTTTTTTGGCTCTTTTGTCTCTACCTCCTTTACATCACTCATACATGACAAGTGAAGATGATGGAAACACCAACAGGATTGTGTTTTATGTATAATTGTTCCCTCCATTTAGGTTTGAATTGGTTTGATGTCAGGAAAACACAGTGATGCGAAATAATACTTAACTCCCCTGAACTGCATTAAACCTAAAGTAACAAGCCTGTTTTGAAAAATGTAAGGAGCAGAAAGTAGAGATATTTATGTGAAAATGTAAGAAGTAAAAGTAAAAAGTTGTCAGGAAAATAACTAGTCAAGTAAAGAACAGCTACCTGAAAACTCTACTTAAGAACACATATTTGTTCTTCATTACTTGTGATGATTCTTTACATTATCTAGCTGTAAAAATGTTTAGCTTATACACCAACTGTTTTTCATTATTTTGTAAACTGGCACCTCTTAATTTTGCTTAGGTTCAAAAGCAGTAACTAGCATGGATGTAGACAAATGGCGAGTTACCAGTCCCCCTACCTATGGATTCCAAAGTCAAAAAAGAAAAGTTGTAAAGGTAAAAAGAGAATTTAACAGTTCATAGACTGATACGTTTGCTTCAACTACTAACTCTGTTGGTTTATCCTGATGCTTTATATCAGGGAGAAAGTAGCAAAATACGAAAAGAAAAACTAATGTGGAAAGACAGTTTCAGAAGTTTACAGGACAAGTGGGATATAGTTGTATTCACAGATCTGAAGGTTGATTGGTTTAAAAAGTTGGACAAAAAAGAAGAGGATTGTGTCAAGTAAACTGGCCCATTTTCACTTTTAGTAGTTTTAAAGCTATTTTTAAAGTAGGTCTTTAATTTGATTGATTTACACAAACACAGGTAGGATTCATGGTGATCTCTGCAGCTTTCTAGCTACTCTGCTTCAAATTAGGCCTAAACAAAGATCTTTTTCTCCATTTCACGACTGTTGCGAATGACAACAGTAAAAATAATTTAGCTAGCTCATTTGAGTGAAGGACTGATGAGATCATGCCATGGTGAGGCATTTGTCTGTCTGTTATGCATAAGAATCGGTACTAATCCTGTAATATTGGTCAGAATTTAATTAAACACAATAATCACCTAAGGGGTCTTCACCCAAATTCTGTCATTTTCTGGGCACATTTTCCTTTTTAAAAGAATTACTACTCCCAGGAGTATTGGGTTGAATTGCAATGTTCATAAAATGAGTGTTTGAGTATGCCCTTTGCCATCTAAACATAAATGCCATATTAGGCTTATTTGTGGCATAATAATGTCTTAAGCTAGGTTGGGCTGGTCAAGTACTAGGGTCATTTTCTTGGATATGACTGTTTGTGACACTCCTTGAATTCTCAGTGGATTTTAATTCTCATTAGTTTGTGCAATACAGCCAGTCAGTGAAAAGAAAACATATTACTTTCTTCCTATACTTTACCCATTACAATAACCTGTGATGCACGTGAGTCAGGTGAGCTACTACATCACTGATATTCTCATCATCTCATTAATTCTACAATTTCAGAAATATAACACAAACATGGCACTATTGTAATGGAAATACAAAATTAAAGCACCAAATTGTCTTAAATGGCACACTGCAAATTAGTAATGTGGTAAAAATATTTTAATTATTTACACCTATTAATAATGTGGATATGCTAATTTTTACTTAACACCTTCATTATATGGATCAAAAATGTTTGTTTGTTGGTCAAAAAAATCTCAAAAGCAGCCCTTTTGACAGGTAAGGTTGCTGACCCCTGACCTCGGGCAGGAGTCCTTGCTGCAGAGGCCTGAGTTTGAGTCAGCTCCAGACCATTTCCTGTGTCATTTCTCCTCACTCTCTTCCTACTTACCTGTCTACTCTCTGTACTATACTCTCAAATGAAGGCCAAAAAATAAATTTCAAAAAAATTAGTAACCTTCCACTGTCTAAATATGCTTGGTGTTCAAAATGTAGCTCCTCCAGGTTTTATAATCCTCTTTGATCAAGAGCAGCCAAGGGTCACATCATGTATTTGGTGAGGCATGCCCTTCCAGAGACTGCAATGACACATTTATCCACTAGGTGTGGCTCTTGGAAAGTATTTGCTACACCCTCTGACAAGGGGACAGATCCAAACAATTGATTTCTGTCAAACATTTCCGCCCTGAGTATAGTGTCACCACAATGTGAGATCTGGCTTTTCACAACACAAGCACCACATCATTGACTCCCTTTAATAAAAAAGCTTTTCTGTCTGATGTGGGAGTCACAATAATTGCAATGTGACTGTGACCTTGAGAGGATTTTTTTTTCCACATTCAAAAAATGAAAAAGAAATGAGTGTGTCACTTCAAACTCTCTTTCAAATCTTCAAGGACTTCTTCTCTTGTTTCTCCATGTAGTGACTCAGAGCTTCCAACACTCAGTGTGTTTATTTTAAAAAGGTCACTGAACACCCTCATGTAGCTTTCTGTCTTCACACAGCAGTTCAGAAGAGTCTTTCTTCTATTCTTATAGTTTTTCATGTGGTTTCAGTTATGTTTCCAACTGAGAACACACTTGCAATATTATGCATTACCTATATCAGTCAAGAAACTAGCTCAAAACAATCTCGTCACATTGGATGAATGTGAACATTACACAAATATAAGTAGGGAGTATCCCCAAATGTCATTGTGGCACTTAAAAAAATATTAGTTCTCTGGGCCTTCACAATAAAATTCAGACACTGCAAATCCCAAAAAGAGTATGTAATCCACTTAAGCTTAAACAATCTGTCAGTGTGACACATTTTTCTACAGTGCGCACAAAAAACATCACATCAGAAATGTCATGCATTGTTGTTTTCCTGATTTGTGGTAACTTTGGACTCCACATAATTACAAATGTACATGTTTTGCTGCCAAAAAACACAGCGTCATAACATTACACCCAAACATCATGGGACTGCAACAGAAAAATTTTAATCCCTTTATGGCTGTGTTACAGCTACAATATTTAGTCTCAGTAGACCTCAGAGTTTGGTCTGGTGATAAAACTGACAATATATTGTCATGGATTTATTCTCTCTGACATAGAAAAAAACAGAAAGCTGTTTATTTTTGTGGCTAACCTGACTCTAATCTATTCTCTAACCACATTTACTCATATATAGAATGCTTAAACTGATCTGGGGGAAGATATTGTTAGTTTTGCTAAACCACCATCTCAGTGTCCTAGGTCATATCAAACACTGAGAACTTGTAAATAAAGAATATTTTCAAAACATAACAACAAAAGATAAGAGGGTATAAAAGACAAAAGGAATAGCTTGAACTTTTGGAAAATGCACTAATTTTTTCCCTACTATTTCCACTTTTGTGCTAAGCTAAGCTAACAGGCTGCTGGCTATAGCTGCATATTTTCTGTACAGACATGAGAGCAATGTCAGCATAGACTGTATGTGAAAGATGGATATAGCCTTCAGGTCTAAGAAGGGAAGACACTGCGTAGGTGCCATTTAAAATGCTTTTTAATAGACAGCTGAGGGCATTTGTCATAGTTGCAAAAAAGTTTCTGGAAAAACAGCTGTCAGCTCACTTGATACATACTGTCAGTAAACACTTACCTGATAATTTTATGGGCTCAAGCTCTTGTTTTACATCTAACTGAATACAACCTGACTTTTACTTTGTAAATTATAGTTCCAGTTAATGTAAAAAAATAATAACGCAAGCTACGCATTAGCGTGGGCCTACTTTGTGATTGACAAGTCACAAGCATATGAGTGTGCAGTATTTCACTTTTACAGTCAGATCTACCTGTGTTTGTGAAATTTGGTCTCAAAAAACTAAGATGGCAACGATGAAAACGCTCAACTCGAAGTCACAGTAGCTAACTCCATCTTTTACATACAGTCTATGGGTGACAGTTGGCTCACAATAGGAGGAATGCGTGTGTAAAAACTGCCCTCAAAGAGATGCGCTTTCCTCATATGCTACCACCTGTTTCCTTCCCTGGACTAACTGCTCTGTGAATCAGGTGAAGCCTATATGCTCGCTGCCGCTTGGGCAGAATGACTGCCAGGTGGTTGGTGGTGTCTGCTTGGAAGTGTCTGTCACACATAGTGTTCACGGTGGTTGATGTACACCTGGTCTGTCCCACTCTGATGACACACCCACTCTAGACGGGAGCGCTGCTGGGTGGGGCTATGCATCTGTGGCCTTGTCATAGAGGGGTGCTGCCTGCCAGTGACCTCATACCTGCGCTCTGCCCTACGAGTCTGCAGATAAAAAAAACAAATCATATTCCAGCCACTGTTCTTTCACGGCACAGAAGGCAACATATTTTAATCACTACCCTTTCGACCTGCATATGTGTGAGACTACAAAAAGGATATGTTTATGAAAGCTCAATTTGAGTGAGAATGTATATAAAAATAAAATGTATCCTACATATTAAATCAGTACAGCCATTAAGCCTCCACTTTAATTAAAAACAGATAATGACGTGGGTTAGTAGGTTGTTACTGCTGCCTGTTGTGACTGTGCTCTTCATTAGTTAAAGTGTTACAGTTTGTGGCGTAGAGTTGAGATGAATCACATACATGATTTTCAGTTGGTCATATAAAGCGTGTGGGGTTTTACCTGACACAGCCAGGCCACTTGTGATGCGTGGACTCCCAGAGGAACAGCCGGTGCCCTCTCAGAGTAGGGAGGAGGAGGCTTATGTGTCGGAGGAAGGTCAATCCTTTAGAGAAAGTAAACGAGGAATAAGAAATGGCAACAGAGAGCTATTTTACTGTAGATGAATGAATAAAAAAGGAAAAACTCTAATCACAAAGAACCTGTATTAGTGATAGTTATGGTGGGTACAACATCACTTATTGGATGAAGGCAGCTGCCAAATCGAGCTCCTTCTGAGTTCAATGTGGGCATGGTGATGTTGCTCAGGTTATCTTCTAATAAGCTTTGAGACAAATTTATAACATGAAGACTGTAAAACAAGCTCAATGTGTGGAGTTTTAAAGGTGTGAGAATGTATCAGACAGAGAACAGATGCACAGATGAAAACACAGGATCCTACTGAGGCCCTGAGGTGCAAAACACAGCTCTATACAAAAACTTTAGGACAAAAAGAAAGTCACACTATTTAAAAAAACCCCCACAACATTACAAAAAGAAAAAAACAGAAGAAACTTTTGTTTTCTGAAATGGCATTTTTTTTCTTTTCTTTTTTTTCCTGTTTTGCACTTAAGTGCTATCATACAGATTTAGAACATTGAGGAAATCCAGAGAATAAATGTAAATGTGACTTATTTTTTAAATATGTCCAACAATTCAAAAATCCTAAACAGGGTATCCCTTTAAGCACTGTTTTCCAGTGATACAACTGGCTAAACTGGCATTTCTGACAGCTGTTCCTCTAAACCCCCTGCAAGATGCTGAAGTCAGAGTCATTTCCTAACTTACTGAATTCCCTGTCCACTGCTGAACTGAAACCTAAGAACAAATCTTGGCCATTCATAACAGGATGTCATGATGGGCATTGAATTCCTAACACTATGTGTCACTTAATGCTGAGCTTCTCTTTTATATTTGGGATGAGATTACAGTTAGAGCTCTCTGTGACCTGCTGTCTTACACTCATGTCCATGTGTGATAAAGGAAGTGATGAAGCCTGTGTCCACCCTCCCCCCTTCGTTCCACTGGGACTCCCAGCCACGGTCACACTTAAGATGCTAAGTTTGTCGTGGCATTGACCAACCCAACACATGGCTAGATAGACCTCAGCATAGAAGACCCACACACAAGCATGATTGTTGGATCATTATTCATGCTGTTTAATGCAGGCTTTCAGTCAGTCAACAGCATCTTTGAAGCACAGCTGGAAGCATGTACTGTAGATTTTTTTTAAATTTCACTGAAATTATGATGCAAATATTCACGGGGGGGTGGGGTGGGGGTGGTGTCTTCATTAGTGGACTGAGGGCTCTTATTTAGGACAATGAAAGAATGTGAGGTTTCAGAAAGTGAAAGTCTCTTATATGCTGCATCTTGTATGTCCTCTTAATCATACACATGTTCATACTGACATAAATGGGCTTTTATTAAAGGTCCCATATCCCGAAAACCCACTTTTAAAGGGTTATGAGAGTGTTATACACTTCAAGGTCTAAAGTATGAGCTGTGAAAATCTGAGGTGTCTCACTGCCAGCATTCTTCCAGAACCCCAGGTTTATAAGCCAGTTAGATTTTCTCTGTTTCTACACAGCAACAGGGAACATAGTCTTCTTCTTCTTTCGACTGCTCCCATTAGGGGTCGCCACAGTGGATCATCTGCCTCCATCTCACCCTATCCCTTGCATCCTCTTCCCTCACACCAACCCTCTGCATGTCCTCCTTCACTACATCCATGAATATTCTCTGTGGTCTTCCTCTTCTCCTCCTGCCTGGCAGCTCCATCCTCAACATCCTTTGTCCAGTAGATCTACTATCACTCCTCTGCACATGTCCAAACCATCTCAGCCTTGCCTCTCTG
>VUQH01001847.1:0-17756 GCA_015106775.1 Etroplus canarensis
TTTTCTTCCCCCCAAAAAAACAAAAAAAAAAAAAAAAAACACAAGAGACTAAAGCAAAAAGCCTCACTGACTTTGTCCATCACTTCAGCTCTACACTCACCAGCCACTACATTAGCTATACCTGTTCAACTGCATTTTAAGACAAACAATTCAATCACACTGCAGTAACTCGATGCATTTAGGCATGTAGATAGGGTCAAGATAAACTGCTGAAGCCAAAACTGAGCATCGCAACGGGGAGAAAGGCAATTTAAGTGACTTTGAACGAGGTATGGCTGTTGGCGCCAGACAGACTGGTCTGCATTTTTCAGAAACTGCTCATTCACTGAAATTTTCCCACGCAACCACCTCTGGGGCTTACAGAGAATGGTCTGAAAAAGAGAAACTGTCCAGTGAGCAACAGTTCTCTGGGTGAAAATGCTTTGTTGAGAGGTTGGAGGAGAACGGCCGGGCTGCTTCGAGCTGATAGGAAGGCAACAGTAAATCAAATAACCACTGTTTGCATGCAGAAGAGAATCTCTGAATGCACAACATGTTGAACGTTGAAGCAGACAGGCTACAGCAGCAGAAGACCACACCAGGTGCCACTCCTGTTAGCGAAGAACGCAAAACTGATGCAACAATTAACACAGTCTCACCAAAATTGGGTAAGAGAAGCTTGGGAAAAACGTTTCCTGGTCTGATGAGTCCTGATTTCTGCTGTGACATTCGGATAGTAGGGTCAGAATTTGGCATAAACAACTCGAAAGAATGTATCCAATCTGCCTAGTATTAACAGTTCAGGCTGGTGGTGGTGCTGGTTTAGTGTTGTAGGGGATATTATACGGGATGCTGAGGAATGGGAGCTTGGCATCATGGATCTGTAGCCAACCAATGTCCAACAACCGCGTGATGCTTTAAAAAACTATATTTAAAGCACTATAGCCAATTCATAAAGTAAACCAACAAAACAGTGCAAATAAAAACAATCCCAAAATTGCTTTTCAATCAAGGATGTGCACTACGATTAATACTTTGGAAAGGTTAGTAGTTAAGCTCAGATGTAGAGTGGCATATTTTATAACAGCTTTTAATTTCTCAGAAGCCAAGGTCAATCCTGTCCAATAGCAGCATCCTTGGAATTACACTGGGAAGGAAGAGCGACCTAACCGTCCTTAACCTCATCTACTAAGTCCATAAACACCCAAAGCTCCCTAAGAAATGAGCAGATAATCAAGCTGCAAGCTTTCCTTTACAGTGGATTGCATTCATTTCTTTCTAATAGCCCAATCATCACTCGCAGTTTAGTTCAGCTTGAGCCAACAAAAGCAAGCCTTTTATCAACATCTATCTAGAGGAAATAAAAGTTGTAACCAAGTGAAGCCATGGAAAGATGATTAATGGATCTATTTTCCATTCTTCGTCAGCAGCCCATGAACAATGGGTGGTTGGCTGCCAGCTTTGAGGCGCCATCACTCTCTCTGTGGCTAATACCGAGGTCTAGAGGAACTGTAGTTTTGGTATTTAGGCATGATCACGATAAGTTTACTTTCCACCTTGAGACTCAAAGACACCAACTACACCGTGCATCATCACTGTGACACTTCAACTGTTAAATATTAATAAATGAATAATTCTGTACCACATCATTAAGGTCAGCAGTTCTCAAACTTCTTCTGGCATTCCCCACTTCAGAAGCTGTTCCCACCTAAAACCCCACAGATTTGTTGTGGTGTTGTTGTCTTTATAGATCATTAACGAGTGAAAAAGGATCAAAGACTAAATTTTGTCAAACTAGATGGGAAACCTTTTGCCTGCAAAAGATAATTATTTCCCAAGCCAGGGCCAGCGCCTGTATGGGATAATGCTAGTGGCAACCCATTAAGAGTCCTCCCTCTTAATTTCCCTCATGATCACATTACTCTTAGTGCAATAAAAGATGGAAACAACATGGTTTTAGAATTTATTTATTAGGCAGGTTTGATGAGGTCTGACGTTCCTTCATAATTACTGTACATCACTCTCACTGCATTAAAAACAGAACATGAAATCTGAGTGAAAAATGCAAATTTACTTCTGGATCAGATCCAGATTTAGTTTTACCTTTGCCAAGGCACTCATGTGATTGGTCCAGTTTGTTTGTTGGTTTGTCTGTCTGTCTGTTTGTCTGTGTACATTAGCAGGCTTACACAAAAAGTTACAGATAGATTTGGATGAAAATTTATATTAAATAATGTAATTTCAAAGTCGCTCTGGATCTGGATTCAGGAATTTTTTGGAAGGATTCTTCAACACCACGTCCCAGTTTAGGGGCTGGACTGGCACAGTCTGCCACAGTGCGGCAACAAAGGCTGTCCATTTCCAAGGCTCCTTCAAATGTAGCCCACAAATGCATCCTCCTTTTTCCAGAAAGGATTCAAAGGACTCATCAGGTGTAACCTTTGTTCATTGCACACAGGCAGCTTTCCAATACATGGAGGACAGCTTAAGCAAAGTGGCTAAGGAACACACTTTTACAAATAAATACTGGATTCCACTCAAATATCTAGCGGTACAAATGTTGAAACACCCATTAGCTGCTCCCTTGTATTTTCCCCCAAGGGATTGTCACATTGGATTAATCTGCATCAATGCTTTGGGAGAAGTTTTACATCAGATGTCCTTCCTGGCGCAGCCCTCTATAGTGAGAGGGGCTTGCGTCCACACCTGGGGCCTTTCACTCATGAGGCAAATGTGTAAACCACTAGACTACAGGGGCACCTTAAATAGTTAAATTTAGACTAAGTTAGTGATTTGAGTCATTACTTCCTGTGGCTCCACAAACTTTTAACGACTTTGGTTTCAAACAAAGCTGTTGAATTTGTTCTTACAGAGATTGTGGCCGTTTTATGGACGATACTAAAAATATGTACATAAGGAGCTCACCATTTCGTGCTTTCACTATCACCACACTTCTGTTTTCCTTGAAAAAAATCTTGAACTAATAATGATACTACTGTGATTCCAAGCTGTAAAGGAATGTTTTCATTGTCAAAGAGTTGAAATATAAAGGCATATATGCGATGGTTACTTTAATAGCAGTTCAACTACTTCCTAACACAGACATTTAATCATATGACAGCAACTCAACGCATTTAGGCTTATAGAGATGGTCAAGATTACCTGTACAAGTCCAAACTGAGCATCAGAATGGGGAAGAAAGGTGATTTATATGAGTTTGAACATGAGGTGGTTGTTAATGCCAGACAGGCTAGTCTGATTGTTCCTGCTGATCTACTGGGATTTTCCCACACAACATTGCTAGGTTTTAGAATAGTCTGAAAAAGCAGAACAGTGAGTTGCAGTTCTCTGGGTGAAAATGCTTTGTTGATGCCAGAGGTCAGAAGACAATGGCCAGACTGCTTCAAGCTAACAAGAAGGCAACAGTAACAGTAGAATCTGTGTTTCCAGCACCTTGCTGAATCTCTGCCATGAAGAATTAAGGCAGTTCTGAAACCAAAAAGGGATCCAACCTGGTACTAGTAAGAAATACCTAATAAGTGGCTGTAAGTGTGAGAATATTTTACTTCAAGAAAGCTTAGAAATCTGAGGATTTTTCAGCACAGGGGGAGGTATGCACTCTTGGACTGGATGCCTTTGTGTGGACTTGGTCTTTGTCCACTACTTGGTAGGGATAAAAGTAGACACTGAGGTGATATTTGTTTCATGCATGTAAAATTTTGCCAATTTTAACAGATTTTTCCCTGTAAGATCCAGAGGTACCCTTCATATTTGGGGCAGAGAACTGAAAAAAGATAGCAACCTACTGCTCCTGTGGCAGTATATAGCCAAGTTTGGTGAAGCGTCTTGAAATCTGCAATGTTGCAAATCTCTTCAGTAGATGTTGAGACGGTGCAAACTCATATTTCCTGACTTTCATCTGGGAGATATAATTCATTCAATATACATTCAACTTAGTGTTGTGGCTTCATGCCCTACAGTTTGAGAACCACTGATGCAGGTAAACATTTCAACTGGGCTGCAGTGTGTTCAACATTATATGTAAGTAATGTTTACAAGTGGCTATTTCGTGTGCTTCACACACACTCGCAACTCTGCTTTTACAGCTGTCTATGTAAAGAAGCTAATCAATAGAAATGCTGTCTAATGGTCTCCATCATCAATAATAGAGTGAGGCTGAGAATTCGGCCTCTGCAATATCCAGCACTGTAGAAAGCTTGCCTATTAATATCCCTCTGTAGTCATTCCGTAGTCCTACTTGGCAACTGTACACAGCAGAGTCAGGATGCAATCTTAAAGTCTAAACAAGGATCCTTCATAATGTAATGGACAAGCTTTGCGGCTTATCAGCCCAGACACACTTGTGAAGCCAGAAAACAAAACTTTGCAGTAAACTCCAATGTCACGCAGGTAGTGCTGCCATGACAAACAAGATTACCACTTCTCTTCTACAAAATATCTCAGGAAGGACTCTTCCTTGAATAGGCGTTGTGCATGTTTCAGGCAGGAAACAGCAGCTGTCATGAGCACTGGGTTGAGAAGAAACTGAACAGTTGACTGAAGAGGAGAAACATTAACTTTCTGTTTAACTGCGCCATTAGTCACATGTAACAGAGGGAAAATATTTAACTGTTCTGCTTAAGTTAACAAGCAGGATTTTAAAAAAAAGTCTTGGAGTAAAGAGGTTTGTTGATGTTTGCTTGGATCCATGTGTATATATTTATTCTGGTAAAAATGTCAGAAAAAAAGGCCCCAGGAGTACATCAGATCTTAATCGGCATCATTATTGCAATTACATGAAGAGCACATGGAAATGGAAAGACTATTATGCATATCAGTGATCCTTAATCAAATAAAAGTAGATAATGGAATAAACAAAGAGCATAATCTAACTGTCCAGGCAATACAAGGTTTACAGTAATGAGGCCAACAACTCATTTCTATTCTCTTTTCGAGGACTACACCAAAACAGGAACTTATCATGCCCAAACAAAGCACACGCTGCAGTACAATTTCGACCATCACATAGATTCGCTCATCAGTGGCCATTATTGAGAGGGGTGATGTCACCAGACCCATAATGCCGACTCAGCATTTACACTACATTAATAGACTTGCTGAAAGCTCGGGATGGAGCCCAGAGCTTGTCAGCTGGAGTACTTTTGCTCAAAGGTCAGTGGAGGACTCAGGACCTAAACTGGTCAATATAACATTTTAAGACCAAAACTTTACAGGCTTTGTTCTTACTTCCCGTGCCACACATACAGCTGTTTAGACTTCACAGCATACCAGTAAATAAACAGTGATGGTAGCTGGGAAAAAATTAACAGATTTGTGAAAAAGATCCTGCTGGCAATCTAAATTATTTTTGGCATTAAAGTATAAAGAATATCATATACAGTAGCGTATGTAACCATTTCTTGTCTTATATTTTCTGTCGCTTGAATAATGCCTGCATGGGCTGGAGAGGTGTAAAGTATGCCACCACTGGACTCTGAAGCAGTGAGAATGTGTTCTGTGGAGTAACAAATCACGTTTCTCTATCTGACAGTCTCGGTAAATTTTACTGGAGGGATAATGCTATGGGGTTACTCTTCTGGGGCTGGCTCAGCTCCCTTAGCTCTAGTGAAGGAAGTCCTAAAAAGAAAAGTCCTAAAGTCCTAAAAAACTTCCACAGACACACTCCAAAATCATGTAAGCCTTCCCAGAAGAGTGGAAGCTGTTATTAATGCTTATTGATTTAGAATGGGATGACATAAAAGTTTCCGTAAGTGCAACATGCAGGCGTCCCAATTCTCTTGTCTTTTTAGTGTATTAATGCACTACTTTTACCAGGTGGTGTCTACAGACTGTTAGGACTGCGTTTTGATTTTTTACCTTTTTTAAATGTTGATCTGACTTTATCTAGTCAGAAATGTTAAAGCCACTTTGCTTTAAAAAAAGACCGCAAAATGCTTTTTTAAAATCAGTGTATTCAGTAACTATGTAATTCACTGGAGTACAGATAACTAAAACTACACTGTGGACTTAAAATTTGCTGCAGGAAGCAAATGTGAATTTTAAAAAGACTGCAGAGAGATGACACTGGATTGACAGAACACTGAATCAACAATCTGCATGCTCTTCTTAGCATCAATTACTCTTAGTGGGCTTTTCATTTGATGGAGATAAGCTTTCCTGCTGCCTGTACACTCCAAGGACAGCCTCCATTCAGCCACCAGAGCGGGGTTTAATTTGAGAATGACAGCCTGGGGTCAGATGCAGACGAGCCGTGGCTGTGACACCTTACAGTGTAACAGATCAGTGGGAGCTTTGACCTCTGCTGTAACACCATCTGTTTCAGGTCAGCCTGTGCATTATGGCAAATTAATCTCACTATGTCAGAAATGCGGGTGGAAAGTTAGCTAAATAACTTTGCAAAAATATTAATTTAGGCAAAGAAAACTGTCAAAATGATAAAATGTAGGTAAAAGTGTGTTTTTACAATCAAAAAGAAAAGAAAAGCACATTTCTGATTTTCTCTAATGCAATAAAATAAAGTTTCTCCATTGTCATGTCAGTGTTATACATTCACTGCAGGCATAATATGAAAATAGACACCTTCCTCCTGCAACTCACCCCGCTCTCTTGAAAACACCTTCCACCAGATGTGCACATGCATGTGTTGCCTAACTCTACTCTCCCAGCTAAAAGTCCATTTGACCACTGCACCTTCCTTATCATCTGGAGATTTTTTTTTTGCTCTTTGTTCCACATTATAACACTCAACAGATATGGTCTGAAAAGAGTTGTGCATTATTGGTGGCCAAGTTTGTACAATAGTGAACATATTGAAGGATTTTTAGCAGTTGCCTTTAGCGGTTTTGTCTCCAGCTCACTCAGAGTCTTACATCCCCCCCCCCTTCACTTTTGACTTTCCATTGCTTTCCTCATGGCTGCCATGCAAAGTATCTGGAGGAAAGCAAGTCTAATGCTCCTGGGGCTCTCTTTACACCTGCAGACATCCCACGGTGAAGGCAAGTCAGGCTGCCCTTGCTAGATAGGCTGTCGGGACAAAGAAACATCACTTACTCTTTGGTCCCTAAGTTTTGGGACAATGCAATTGTAATTTTGTAATGGGACAATTGATGTCAAGCACTTGTTCCCTCGTTATTCCATGACAAACTAGTCAAATAAAAGATCAAGAGTTTACTCCACGTGCTGAACTTGTGCTTGTTAGTTGTTTAGGTAAACTCTCGATATAATATCCAAAGAGATGTTAGTGCAAGTGAAGGAGGCAATCACTAGGCTGAAAATCTATTAGAGAAAGAGCAGAAACTTTACGAGTGCCCAAAACAATGATTGGGTGCATTCTTAAACAAAGCAAATGCACTGGCTAGCTCAGTAACATCAAAAGGCCTGGAAGACAACGGAAGACAACTAAAGTGGAGAAAAACCCCTTTACAGCATTTAGACGAATCAAGAACACACTCAAGGAGGTAGAGGTGTCATTGTCAACCATGTAACCAAGATTAACGTGACCAGACTGACGGGGAAAGTGTGGAGAACCGAGTGGAGGCAATGTCATGGCATGAGCAAGTCTGTCTGCCAATGGAACTGGGTCACTGGTGTTTATTGATGATGTGACTGCTGATAGATGTATTAGGTTGAATTGCAAAGTGCACAGGGCTATACTCTGCTCAGACTCAGCCAAATGCTGCAAACTGATTGGACAGCATTTCACAGTGCAAATGGATAATGACCCAAAGCATACTGCAAAAGCAACACAAGAGTTTCTCAAGGCAAACGGATGGACTATTCTTCAATGGCCGAGTTGGTCAACTGATCTCAATAAGAGAGCAGCTTTGCAGTTACTGAAGCAAAAACTGAAGGCAGGGAGACACACAAACAAGCAGCAGCTGCAGTAAAGGCCTGGCAGAGCATCTCAAGGGAGGAAACACAGGCTCTGTTAAGCTCTATGGATTCTAGACTTCAGTCAGTCATTGACTGCAGAAGATTTTCATGCAATTATTAAAAACAATCTTTTTATCTAAAATGGTAGCCTGCCCTAATGCTTTTGAGCCTCTGAAAATAGGGGACATGCAATTCTTCAGTCAAACCCCTTGAATTAAAGCTGAAAGTCTGCACTTCACTCACATTTTAACTATTTGATTTAAAATCCACTGTGGCGGTGTACACAGCCAAAACCTGTGGACCTGCCTGTAATCACGGCGTAAGTCCCAAACAGGCGACCCCGCCTTCCCCACCATCCCAATCTGTTTTTCTCTGGCACTTATTTTTCATTTTTATAACACTTAAAGTTCAAGTGAATCTCCTGTAAAGTTCAGTGACTGCATGATGCTTGCTTGTCCAGTTAAAGAATAGCTGAGATTACAATGCGACCACAAATCGTGACTATAATTTTTGCTGTAACCTAGAAGCCTTACTGCCTACCGGTCTTATAGGAACACTTCCTCTAAAATACAGTTTCTATTAAAAACTCTGGAAGGTAGAGCCTCCTTCTTTTGTTGGTGTTGGTGGGAGAAAACCGCACTACAGGCCATTTAAACGTTGGACTTTCGGAACCTGTCGCTGCAATCGCAGAAATCACCTTGCCACCATTACACTTTACAGAAGCCTACATTTATTTGCAGTCCCTGTCAATTAACATACCACTGTGAGGACATGTCCATTGTGAAAGTGCTTTCTGTCAAAATCATAGCTGCCCTTTCACCATCAGAGAGGAACACCTTCAAGGATCTCTTGCACACAATGAATTCTTTGTGCACTTCCATGGAAACTCCAGGAGCTGCTCCCTACCTGACCCATTTATTCCTTTGCATGAGATGCTGGCAAACTGATAAACACCTCAAACTGGGTTCTTATACATTTTATTTCATTTTATTTTATTTTTGCAGGGGTACTCACATGTCTAACGCCCGTTGTTCTGCTTTTCAGGACGTTTCTGTCAAACCCAATTCCGTGGGTTCGTCAGTAACACTACAAGGACGCAACATGTTGCAACAAGCAGGATGTGGTTCAGGATGTGGGCTTTAAACAGTCTAAAGAGCACCAAATAGCTGAGATGGCACATGCAGCGACCGTGTCACGCGTGCCACCGCGCCGTCCACTCCCAGCGCGGCAGCACCAAAACCCCTGCCTTGTGTCCGCATCGAAAGCTTTACACGGCCACACCATCTGGGCCACGGGACCGCTCAGAGAGAAAGACCAAGCCGGCGCACGGTCTTCTATTCCTCCCCACGTCCTCCTCCGCCACCGCCGCGGAGGAAAAGTTTGTTTACGGCGAGCCTCTCTGCGCGCTCCGCCAGGCGGCGGAGGAACACACGCTCCTCTGCCCCCCCGCTTGGATACTGTCTGCTTACCTTTGTACTGCAACGAGTCGCTGGTTCGTATCTTCAAAGTCCCGCTTATAGACTCCCCCGGACCGTAAACCACCTTGTTGTTGGCGAAGGAGATGCCAAATTCCTGAAGCTTTCCCATAGCTCCGCTCCGCTCAGCTCCGCTACTTCCTCTACTCTGAGCCCGTGATGCTGCGCTCTCACCTGCTGCCGCTGAGCTCCCGCCTCCTCCGGCCCCCTAGTGACGTCAGTTTGACCTTTGAAACTAATGGGAGGGATGACTGATGCTCACCCTGGGGTTTATGGGCTGAAAGTGAAGATAAACTTGATTTTATATACAGCTTATTGTACATAAATTCGTCAGAAAATCATAAATATATTTTTCAGCTAATTGTAAAGTGCCAAAAACTGCTGTCCCTCTAGTGGCCAATGGAGGCTGGCTTCCCATTTACTCCCAGGTCAAAATACCCAACTTTACAGCATTACGAAGCATAACCCAGCCACAGCGGCCCACAAGCCAGTGTACTCCTAGTGCTGGTCCCAAGCCCTTGTAAATGGGGAGGGTTGCATCAGGAAGGGTATCCGGTGTAAAATCATTGCCAACTCAAATATTTGGATTCATAATAAAGCATTAGAAAACATGTTAAGTGATCAGCTTCAGTACTGGAGTTGGGAATCGGTCTGCTAGCCCCCCCACTAATTTAAGTTATCAAACTGGACTTCTTGTGCATTTGATGCCTTTTTCCAGCATTTTATCAAAACTTTCTGGCAAATTTTCTGGCTAGCTGTGTGATAAAGTGGGGGGCAGTAGTGCAATGGTTAAGGTGCCAGGCTCATGACCCTTAGGAAAGGTCCCAACTGCAGGTGTGTCTCTGTCCACCCAGCAGTAAAAAAAATGGGCACCAGTAAATACTGGGAAGGTAAGCAACTTGGGCGTTAGACTCCTCCTGGCCAGGAGTCTAACTCCCAAGTTGCTTCACGCTACAGACACCGGGGATAAGCTCCGGCCTTGTAGGCTCGGGTGGTAAAGCCTATTCAAGTCGGCTCACCAGGTTCCTGGATTCAGATTATTAATATTTTGTACTAGTATTTACTAATATGTTACTTGGCACTTATAAGCGGCATTAGCTGATAATTCCCCCCCCCCAAAAAAATTCTGTTTTTTCTTTTCTACATTTGGTTAGCTTTCTGCTTCAGTGTATTTCTAGACCTAATTTTTCAAACTTTTTGTATGTTTACAGCCTTGGATGATCCTTGCTGCTATATTGCTGTGCAATATATATATTTTTTTACCTGTACAGATTTCTTACAAATGTTTTCCTGTTATAATTTTTCATATTTTTGGGTGCATATTTAAACTCATCCACCTTCACTACCTCTACTCCTTGCATTGTCACCATTCCACCTGCCTCCCTCTCATTTATACACATATATTTTCTCTCGCTTTTTCTGATTTTCAGTCCTCTTCTCTTCAGTGCATACCTCCACCACCTCCACCACCATACCTGTAATGCAAGTAATTTCCCCCCAGAGGATTAATGAAGTGTTCTGATTCTGATTCCCCCTTTCCAGGCTCTCTTCCACCTCCTTCCTACTGTCACTACAGATCACAATGTCGTCTGCAAATATCATCATCCATGAAGACTGCAGCCTGACCTCATCTGTCAACCTGTCTGTCCCTATTGTGAACAAGAAGGGCCTCAGAGCTGATCCATGATGTAATACCACTCCCTTCAATAAATAAGAACCCAAATTACCTACACTGGTTAAAAAAAACTTTGTGAGGGGTGCAGAAAATTCCTTGATGCATTAAAAAACTTGTAAATATCTTTATTTTCTTATTATGTCTGGTCATGAAGTATTTAATAAGCACAAATAGGTGTTTCTTGTAATACAGTCTTTATCCTGTTTATAACTTGAAAGATTACCCAGTAGTAGCCTAATGGGCCTAACTGCACTGAAAAATCCTTTGCATTGTTACATCTTCACATTAACTGTGCGGTACTTTCCAAAAAGGATGTTACATCACACTTTCTGAGAAAATTATAATGAAGAGCTGCATTCCTCAGCATTTCATTTACAAACATAAACCACCACCGAAGGATTTCCATTTTACTTTAAGCTGGAAGAGTTTCTCTTTGTATCCATAACTGGGCTGATGTGCTGAGATGAAACAGGAAAAAATAAGTTAGTGGCCAGCACATGTCTGCTTTCTGTTTCAATCAGTCTGCTGTGGAATTCTGAGTGAATACTAAAGCTTTCAGGAACAGTTATGTAAAGCATGCATCTTTAAAAAAAAAATCAAGTTCCTCTATTGTCTTTGACCCGTCTTAAAAAAAAAATTGCCCAAATCTTCCAGCAAAGAGTGAATACAGAGCTTTACTGTAAACTGGATCTGTTAGTACAGTAAAAGACAAAGACTTCACTATAGTTCCTGAAAGTGCATGTACTCAGAGAACATGCAAACTTTAGTTCAGTAATACAGCAACATTTTAATGTGTTGGCTTCTACTCATACATGTTGTCTCAAATTACAGGAAAACAGGAAAACCTACCAAATGAAACACACCAACTTCCCCTTAGTCACTTTTAAGAGCAGTGTTTTTGTATTTGGGATACAAAGAATCCCAATACTCTTTTGAATTATTGTGAAAAGTTGCAATGTGTTCACAAAAAAGCAACACTTAAGCTGTAAAAAAAAAAAAAAAAAGAAAAGTTAAAGTTTCAAAAATAATTTGTAAAATTGTTCAGTGTGTTGGCCTGCAGCTGCTCTATTTTACATTGCAGGAGAAAAATATCCACTGCCGTCACAATACTAGAAATCTGAATAATTTTGATTTGCATGGCACACTTGTCTTTCTTACAAAACCAAGTTTAAATGCACAAAACCCAACAGGAGGATTAGTGCGAATTCACCTCAAAGACCTTTCCACTGCTCATACATTTTCTGTCTCTGCATATCCTTCCTGTTACCATGAAGGAAGGTACTTCCCATTTCTGAACGTACTTCCTGTCTCATTGTGTTTCTTCGGTGATTAAAACTGTAACAGTGTGTGTTTTGATTGCTTTGGTGTAGTAAAAGCTTATAGAAAAATCCTATTGAGTTTTAATGTGTTGCATTTTCCTCAAGACAAATTCTCTCTCCTCTGAATCTCTGTAACTGTCCCAGCCATGGAGGCCAGAAGCTGGAGGAATAAATAAGTAAATAAATGGACAGACAGATGGCCTCAGTAAACTATCAGTATGACTCACAACAACAAGGTTCCTGGTCTGAACCTCCTGATGGTGGACCTTTCTGTGTGGAGATTGCAGTTCCTCTCTGTGAGTGTGTGGGTTTCTTTCGGGTACTCCTGTTTCCGTGCACGGTCTAAAGTCATGCTTCTCAGGTTAATTGGCGTTTCTGAATTGGTCAAAAATGTGGATGTGAGAGTGTTTATTTGTCTGGCTCTCTGTGCGAGCCTTTTGGTAGACCTGACAAAGCCTTCTGCTTGACCTTGTATAAGTGGTGGAGAAAATCGATCGATGGACATAAAGTCCATCAAAATATTGTCAAAAACATAGGCATTTATCGATCTGGAAATACTATAATGTAGAAATTGATATTTTTGTTTTGAATTTGCTTAGTTGCTTCTGTATATCTGACTAAACCTAGAAATGCTGCTCCAGGCCTTCACAGCAGCTGCTCTGTCACTGCTAAGTGCTTTGGTTGTATGGGCAATGTGCTTTCAAAGATGAAAGGTCTGACCAATGAAAGTGGAGGAACAGCTTTCTGCACAGCCAGACGAAATCTGTCTGTATGCTTAAGAATTCATCCTGCTGCTGCCATCTATTATCAATGTTGGATATCTGCATCATAAATCACCAGTAATGATGAGTGAGTCAGTTTGAAATTTCACCCTACTGTTAACATACTTAGAGAGGCCACTGTAAGTGGGTGGCAGAGCTGGTGGTGATTGGTGGTAGTACAGTGTGCTAAAAGCTTTAATTTTTGTCAGACAAACAATAGAAGACTAGTGTAGCCTTTCTTAGATGGAAAACTGGACATGTGCCAAAAAAAACAACAACTACTGCTTTGCACTGATGGTCGCATATCTGCTAGCAGCACATTACATAGGCTGTTCTAAATAGATTTGTTCAATACAACTTATATTAAAAGGTGGCAGGGTTTATAAACTAAAACCTACAGTGTCAATACTGCATTTAAACTAAACTAGTCTTTCAGCTATCACATTCTTTTGCAATAACTTTCCTCTCTCTCATCCCTGTGTGACAAGCCTTTATTGTGACCACTCTTTGAATTTGACAGCTATTCATCAGGCAGCGCTGGTGCTGTGTGGTCGTCAGAAGATGTTTTCCTTTCTGGAGCTTCGTGTTATGTCTCTCTCTACATCAAATAGAATTGATTGAAAATATGAAACAAACGGACGTGACTGAGAATTTAAGGCATTTTGGTGCAATTTATTTGGTGGAGTATTTTCAGCCTCTTCTTCTCATCTCTCCCTTGCTATCCCAGCGGGGATTAACTTCGGTTCTCAGAGAGACGACTGTCATCTCCCGAGTGGTGTGTGTCCGTCTGAGTGTCTGGGTGTGTGTGTGTTAGATGTAGTGGTGCTGCTGGAGTGAAATAGATGGACTGTCTCCCCTCTCTTCTAGTGAGTGTACACTGACTAAAACACACACACACACACACAGTTACACATCAGAGTGTTCGCCCACTCTCTGGCAGGCTGGCAGGCATGTAGTGAGTGTGTGTGTGTCAGACTGACAATTTTGGAGCAAGTGATTTTTCTCTGCAGTTCTGAATTCCACAGTACAAGGCTTGGAGAGGACACACATACCCTTCAGTCAAACTCACACACACTTACCTTTTTCCCTTCACCATATATAAGAGGAAACTTGAGATCTTCATCCTCAATCGTCTTGTAAGCCCTGTATATGAGAAAAAAAATGACGACTAAGACATTAAATTTTTCCCTTTTCCTTCATATATTTTCAAAATATGAATATATGAATTTTGTTTGATACACATGCACACACACAAAAGCTTATTGATCTTTGTGTGTCCCTATAGCTTTAGGAGACGTTTTTGCTCATCAACAGATCCGCAATAAGCAGGAGCTACAACCTTTTCCTCAAGATACATCAGTACTGAGTAAACATCATTGTTACAAAAACATTATGTCGCAGGTGGATGCCAAGCACTGCAATGTAGCCGTTTTCATGTCCAATAGCGGTCCAGTAAGTGCCCCAGGGGCCTCCTCCTCCTCCTGGTAGAAAATGCTTAAAACACCTCATCTAGGAGGAGCCCAGGAGGCATCCTGGTCAGATACCCAAACCACCTCAAATGACTCCTTTCCATGTGGTGAAGGAGCGACTCTACTCTGAGTCCCTTCTGAATTACCAAGTTCCTACATCCTGAGGCTCATGATCTGACCCCTCTGTTACCCTCGGTTACATGAAGCTTTGGTTTGACTACCTGTAACTTCCTTGTTTGTGTTCACTCTCACAGCTCCCATCAACCTTGTTTCTAGAAGCAGTGACTACAACTAACTGATTACATGGTACCTGCTTAAAACCAAGCAACAGGGAGACAAAGTTGGTAACTAGCTGGTGAATGTAACTGAGCAGTTATTTCTTTTTGCAGCTGGTGGAGAACAAAAACTGACACAAAAGGAGAACGTATTTGTAAAAATTTGTAGAGGAGATAGAAACCCAACAAAATGAGTGTAATGTAATGCAGCTCCATTTCTGCTCCAGAGGTGCAACCTAACATTTTAGCCAAAAATATGATGTTATTTCAGTGTTTTTTGTGTTTACAAATTCAGTTTTTATGAAACTGAAGGACTTCACTGACAAATTTTTTAAGAATGGTCAATGCAATTTCTCAAGTGGCTTCGTTCGACCCCCTTTTCCCTGGTAAATCCCTTTTTTATTCCAACTCACCTCACTCTGTAAAATAGTTTTTCCTCTTATGAATATTTAGGATCCAAACTTTCATTACATACAAAAGACAACTTATTATTCTGTATTTAGCTTTTGTCATTATTCAAATGTTAATTTATGACTGTCCCATTTATTATTGAGGTAGTCAGATTTGTCATGCTTAATGATGAACACATAGGTGAGAAGAAAAAAGCGAATTACATCCTTCAAGGCTTTTAATTTAGCCTGCATCCCATCGGGTCTCTAGAGTGCAGTAACAAGTGTTTTCTATGCTGAAAAATTTAGCAAAAAAAGCTAGGGGGAGGGAATCTCAGAATCCACAAGCAAACAACAAAAATAAGTTCAGAAGTGCACAAGTGTGTGTGTGGGGGGGGGGGGGTGAGAAGATCTGAAAACGTACTTAGAAATGGAGCTTTGATGTCAGACGGAGAGACTCCCTGGCTGACGCTGATGTACTTAAACCGGCTAGATTAAGTTTGGCGTCACCAGTCAGTGGAGAATATCAACAACTTCAAACGGCTTCATTATCTGACCACGGTTTGCTCCGTCTGTCAGTCTGTGTCCATTTGTCTGTCTCAAAAGTGAGTGGTATACTTTACCCGACCCGAAAGCAAGACTATCTGGCTGGCTTCTTGCCAGCTGCATCTTTGCCTCTGCAGCTTTTTCATCCATCACCTACCCTCCCATCCTCTGTGCTTGTCAGACTTAACATAGACAGAAAAAGTAAATTAAACATGCTAATTTTTTTCCCCCCACTGTTTCATCTTGAAAGCGAGGGAGCTTCTGAATGGGTACACTCAGTTTCAGCATTGTCTTTCTCAGCATTTCACATGCTCTTTAACATAAGCATCTAGTTTCCAGAAGTTTTATTGCTTTTCTCTGTTGTGAATCACTGAAAATTTCATGAGCTGCAGAGCCGCCAGTAACTCATGCCCTGAGTAGATGTATATAGTATAATATTATAACATATGCTTCTGATAAAAGTCAGGCCCTTTTCTGTCTTTTCTTTTCTTTTTTGTGATTCTAAAAGCTGAAAATAGTCAACTAATCAGTTAGTAGTTGATACACAAAGACCTACTTATCTGTAATTTTGATAACTGATGAACTGAACAGCACCGTGTTCTTAGTGAATCGCTGGCTTTTGGACAGCTTTGTTGAACAAAAACCAATTTGAAAACATCACATAGGGCTCTAATGAGTGATTCTGCCCCCTCATGAGCTTTAGGACACTGTCACATCATGACAATTTAACAAGCTTACGCCGATGGATCCAAATTCCTCTAAAACGCTGGCATACGCAGAACAGTGATGTTCTGTATGTAATGTATTGCTAACATATATAGAACGTAATACCAACGAATGCTAGCATACTGCTGGCATTCACAACTTGAAGCCCATTTATACTACTTCCCTTAAACGCAGCACATACACCATTATATGGTAGCTGTGTGTTAGAAACACGTATGACTGGAACACGTCAAAACACGTCTACAGACGTTAATATTTGTTGGATGTAAGTCCTCAATCGAGTTCTAGTGTATTTGCAGATTTTTTCCTACGCTTGTTATATCGTCAAGGTGTGACAGGGGCTTTATGTGCATGCTCCCTCACTCAACAGTAGCTACTTTGAGTCGCCAAAAGAATAACCACTGTGCATCTTTTGGCTTTCTCAAATACGTCAATGTTATTCTACAGCTACCTCAGTTTGTGACAAAATCATCAAATCATGTAAAAATAACCTCAATGAACAGCTGACATATAGCTGTCTTCAACCTCACTTCTTTTTAAAATGATGTTGGTTTAACAAAAGAAGTTAAAGATACTCATTTTTACTCATTTAATTCTTGTCTAAAGAACATGTGCAGTTCCCTCTTAAAGTATTGGAACAACAAGGCCAATTAATTTGTTTTTCTGCTGTGTGCTGTAGATATCTCTGTGTGAGATCAAAAGATGAGTATGAGAGGAGAGATCACAGCCTGGTATTTACACTGAGATATGTTAAACACTGAACAACACAGAACAAATTTTGTATCCAACTACCCACTTTTTCAAGTGAGTGTAAGTATTGGGAGATGACAAGCAGCAGGTGTTTTTTTTTCCACTCGGGTGTGTTATATAAGATTGATCGTTTAATCATTAAGTATCTCTAGATATCTACTCTCAGTTGAAGCTTTGGAAGACTGCAGTTGTAGCTGAGATGTGTAGAATAAAAGTATGCCATTCTGAAGCTGAGAAAAGGGAGATAAAATTCATCAGATGTCTTTTAAAAACATTTGGCACAGCCAGTACAATCATTTGGACTGTAAAAAGCAGGAAACCATCAGTGTACCAAGCACCAGACATCAGAAACAACAACTGATCACCAACAGTCTGTAACATCATGAAGAACCTGAAAAAAGCAGGGGTGGATACAACAGAGTCCATTGCTCGAAGGAGACTTAAACAACAATTTAAATGCCACACTGCAAGATGCAAACCACGCATCAGCAGTTTAAAA